>JAGKTI010019187.1:0-17164 GCA_018397915.1 Birgus latro | reverse complement strand
CGACTTACCTGTGGGCGAGGCCTCCCTGAGTCTCTCCCAGACTCGACTACAGGCCCGTCTTCTGGCTCTCTTCGGGCCGAGCCCCTAGTTCCATGGCTATGTGTGGGGCCCTGTCCAGGGGCGCGCCACTCTGCCCTTCCTCCGGACGGAGAAATCAACCTAGGGCCCACCAGTGGTAACAAAGTGAGTGGACTTTACATATGTGTGTGCTCTTTCGACCCAGATATTTGTGTGCATTAACTTATACCATACGAATGATCTCCTACAGTGTATTCTCGAGTTAAGTGACCAGGAACCCAGAGTATAAGATTGGACGAGCCTGATAGCTAAACGTGGCCTGACTTATATCCCGAGTAGAGTCCTGCATCCCCCCCTCCAGTGAACGAAATGCCTTTGTGGCCAGCAGAACATTAATATTGTGTCAGTTGTTATTTACACTCTCCCTCCCCAACCCACAGGCACTCGAGTGAAACACCTCAGTGACCAACAGAAGGAGTACATGTTATTTCCATCATGCCTCCCCTTTGTGCATTAAATCTCCACCCACCCCCATGTCCGGGCACATTAGTCAGGGTATGCCAGAATATCGCAGTCCCCCGGCCAGTGATCACTACGGGCAGACTCTACCTGAGATAGACTTCTGGCCAACAGGTGTCTGTGACACAGGTGTTTACGTAACTCATATACAGTGCCGTCCAGTGCTATATGGGTTTGGGAAATTATAGTAGATTCATTCCTGTGTCTTAAATTATAAGTGTATTGTATGTGCCATAAGTGTTGGGTAAATAGTACCATACTTCTACCAGTCAGTATAGTGACAGACTCCACTTGTGTTAAGTGTTAACCCATCCCCGACCAACCCAGTTTGTAATATATTTGTTGATGTACTATTGTCCTTGGGAAGATATCTGGAATACATGTGTGTAATACTTACTGTCTTGTTTTTGTGTCCATGCCTACTCTTTAGAGTTACTGACCCGGTCTAGAATAGGGAGCTGCTGTAGCCTGCGTATTTGAGGGCGAGAAACCGACCCACAAATATGTAGCATAACAATAATGTAAAAATAAACCATATAGATAATGAAATGCAGGCTGGGTTTACAGAAGGAAGAAGAATAGTGGATAATATTCTGATTTTAAAATAATGTATAGATATGAGTTATAAGAAATAGATTCCACTGTTTGTTGCTGCAATTGATTTTAGCAAAGCATATGACTCAGTAAAAAGGGAAGAAATTATAAACGTGCTGAAAGAAATAAGAAGTCACAAAAAGATGATATGTTAAAGCTGAAATTTATAAGGATGACAAAACAAAACTTTGTTTAATCACGGAGGCGGAAAAAGACATAGAAATTGTTATGCTACGTATTTGTGGGTCGGTTTCTCGCCCTCAAATACGCAGGCTACAGTGGGTCCCTATTCTAGACCGGGTCGGTAACTCTAAGGAATAGGACTGGACACAAAAACAAGGCAGTGACTGTTACACACATGTATTACGGATATCTTCCCAGAGAGAATAGTACATCAACAAATACATTACAGGCTGGGCTGGCCGGGATGGGATAACAACTTAACGCAAAGTTTTACTTGACTGGAAGTCTATCACTATACCGGCTGGTTAAAGTATGGTATTATTTACCCAGCACTTATGGCACATAAAAAACACTTATGATTCAGGACACAGGAATAAATTTACTACAATTTCCCAATCTCGTATAGCACTGGACGGCACTGGTATATGAATTACATTAACACCTGTGTCATAGACACTCGCCGGCCGGAAGTCTATCTCAGGTAGAGTAAGCTGCGCTGTGATCACTGAAGGGGGGCGGGGACTGCAGTATTCTGGCGGGCCATTTGGAGATGCCCAGACATACCCTAACTAGTGTGCCCAGACACTGGGGTGGGTGGAGGTTTAATGGACAAGGGGAAGGCAAGATGGAAATAATATCTATTCCCTCTGCTAGCCACTGAGGTGTTTCACTCACGTGCCTGTGCGCTTAGGAGGGAGAGTTTCAATAAACAAGGGAATGGCACAATTGCATAATAATATTGTTCTGTTGGTCACTGTGGCGTTTCGTTCACTGGGGGGGATGAGCGGGACTTTACTCAGGATATAAATTAGGCCAAGATTAGCTATTAGGCTCGTCCAGTCTTATACTCTGGGCTCCAGGTCACATATCGCGAGAATACACTAGAGGGAATTTGTTATGCTACGTATTTGTGGGTCAGTTTCTCGCCCTCAAATACGCAGGCTACAGTGGGTCCCTATTCCAGACCAGGTCGGTAACTCTAAAGAGTAGGACTGGACACAAAAACAAGGCAGTAGGTATTACACACATGTATTCCAGATATCTTCCCAAGGACAATAGTACATCAACAAATATATTACAAACTGGGTTGGTCAGGGATGTTAACACTTAACACAAGTGGAGTCTGTCATGTACCGACTGGTAGAAGTATGGTACTATTTACCCAACACTTATGGCACATACAATACACTTATAATTTAAGACAGGAATGAATCTACTATAATTTCCCGAAACCATATATCACTGGACGGCACTGTATACGAGTTACGTTAACACCTGTGTCACAGACATCTGTTGGCCGGAAGTCTATCTCAGGTAGAGTCTGCCCGTAGTGATCACTGGCCGGGGGACTGCGATATTCTGGCATACCCTGACTAACGTCCCCGGACACGGGGGTGGGTGGAGATTTAATGCACAAAGGGGAGGCACGATGAAAATAACATGTACTCCTTCTGTTGGTCACTGAGGTGTTTCACTCGCGTGTCTGTGGGTTGGGGAGGGAGAGTGTAAATAACAAGGGAATGGCACAACCGACACAATATTAATGTTCTGCTGGTCACAAAGGCATTTCGTTCAATGGGGGGAGGACTCAGGACTCTACTCGGGATATAAGTCAGGACACGTTTAGCTATCAGGCTCGTCCAGTCTTATACTCTGGGTTCCTGGTCACTTAACTTGAGAATACACTGTAGGGGATCACTCATATGGTATAAGTTAATGCACACAAATATCTGGGTCGAAAGAACACACACATATGTAAAGTCCACTCACTTTGTTACCACTGGTGGGCCCTAGGTTGATTCCTCCGTCCGGAAGAAGGGCAGAGTGGCGCGCCCCTGGACAGGGCCCCACACGTAGTTGTGGGACTAGGGGCTCGGCCCAAAGAGAGCCAGAAGACGGGCCTGTCATCAAGTCTGGGAGAGACTCAGGGAGGCCTCGCCCACAGGTAAGTCGTGCCCTGGTGTTCGGGGCAAGTCCCCGAGGCAACTGAGGACCCAGGGCACTGGAACCCAGGGCGGCTGGACTGCGGCAATGGCTAGAGGGTCATCAAACGGGAACCTCGGGCCGGGGGAGTAGTAGACAGGGGCCCGATGTCGGCTGCGGGGTCTGCAAGGACTCTACTTCGGCCGCTGTTCACCCTGGTAGAGTTGCAGGGAACCAAGGCCTTGGGTGAGGCCTTGCCATGGCTCGGGGGAGGGCTTCTCTCTGGCTGCAGGTCCTCCTGTAGGAGAGAAGCGGACTGTGGCCTGCTTTACATCCGACCTGAAGTGACTAGTGGCCAACGTCGTGGTAGCACAGGGGACATCAGCTTCAATGTGACTAGTGGCCAACGTCGTGGTAGCACAGGGGACATCAGCTTCAATGTGACTAGTGGCCAACGTCGTGGTAGCACAGGGGACATCAGCTTCAATGCGGCTAGTGGCCTGCCCCGCCTCTGGCCTGACGTGACTAATGGCCGACGTCTGGGTGGCCCAGGGGACAACAGCTTCAGTACGGCTAATGGCCTGCCCTACCTCTGGCCCGACATGACTAGTGGCCGACGTCGTAGGGACACAGGAGGTTGTAGCTTTGGTACGGCTATGGCCCGTACCGGGGAGCTGAGAGGACTAGTAGCAGAGGGATGGACTGTGGCCGATCCTGCCTTGTACTCAGTACGGCTCATGGCCAATACTGCGGCGCCACTCTGGGGGGAACGACTAAAGGAGTTGGACGACTTATGGCCTGTCCTGCCCGGCCGACACGCGTCCGTGCTGTGGCCCTGTAGCGGGGATGCAACTGGGGAACGGACTGTGGCCGGTTCTGCCCCATACCCGGTATGACTGTGGCCAATACAGCAGTGTTGCGTGGAGTTGTAAACTCCACCCCTTACCTTGCGAGTGGAATTTCGGCCGGAGACTAGGTGCCGGCGACTGCTACCTTTCCGGTTCACCACCTGGGAGCAAGAGGGGCACTGGGAAGTGAAACAGGTGCGACGTTCCTGTTCCCAGCTGCTCTGCGTCAGCGGCGGTCCCCCAGTGGTACTGGAGGGGTTGGGGGTGCTGGTGTCGTCTGCTCCGGCCGTCGTGTTTTCTGCGGCCCCAATTCCTAACTCCTGTACTTCACAATCACTCGCATGGTATAAGCTAATGCACACACATATAACTGGGTCTAGAAAGCACACACATAGGTAAAGTCCACTCACTTCACTACCAATGGGGGGCCCTAGGTTGATTCCTCCGTCCGGAGGAAGGGCAGAGTGACGCACCCCTGGACAGGGCCCCACACGTAGTCGTGGGACTAGGGGCTCGGCCCGAAGAGAGCCAGGAGACGGGCCTGACGTTGAGTCTGGGGGAGACTCAGGGAGGCCTCGCCCACAGGTAAGTCGTGCCCCGGTGTTCTAGGCAACTCCCGGGACAACTGAGGACCCAGGGTACTGGAACCTGGGGTGGCTGGACTGCAGCAATGGCTGGAAGGCAGTGTTGCTGACAGGGTCGTCACACGGGGACCTCGGGCCGGGGGAGTAGTAGACAGGGCCCGACGTCAGCTGCGGGGTCTGCTGGGGCTCCGCTTCGGCCACTGTTCACCCTGGTAGAGTTGCAGGGAACCAAGGTCTCAGGCGAGGCCTTGCCACGGCTCAGGGGAGGGGTCCTCTCTGGCTGCAGGTCCTCCTGTGGGAGAGAAGCAGACTGTGGCCTGCTCTACATCCGGCCTGATGTGACTAATGGCCAACGTCGTGGTAGCACAGGGGACATCAGCTTCAGTGCGGCTAGTGGCCTGCTCTACCTCTGGCCTGACGTGACTAATGACCGATGTCAGGGTGGCACAGGGAACATCAGCTTCAATGAGGCTAGTGGCCTGCTCTACCTCTGGCCTGACGTGACTAATGGCCAACTTTGTGGTTGCACAGGGGACAACAGCTTCAGTGCGGCTAGTGGCCTGCTCTACCTCTGGCCTGATGTGACTAAGTGACTAATGGCTGACATCGTAGTGGCACAGGAGGCTGTAGCTCTGGTGCGGCTAATGGCCCGTACCGGGGAGCTGAGAGGACTAGTAGCAGAGGGACGGAGTGTGGCCGATCCTGCCTCATACCCAGTACGGCTTGTGGCCAGTACTGCGGCGCTACTCTGGGGGGAACAACTACAGGAGTCGGACGACTTATGGCCTGTCCTGCCCGACCGACACACGTCTGTGTCGCGGCCCTGTAGCGGGGATGCAACTGGGGAACGGACTGCGGCCGGCTCTGCCCCGTACCCAGTATGACTGAGGGCTATACTGCGGTGTTCCGTGGAGTTGTAAACTCCACCCCTTACCTGGCGAGTGGAATTTCGGCTGGAGACTAGGCACCAGCGACTGCTACCTTTCTGGGTCACCACCTGGGAGCAAGAGGGGCGCCGGAAAGTGATACAGGTGCGCCGTTCCTGTTCCCAGCCGCTCCGTGTCAGCGGCTGCCCCCCATTGGTACTGGGGGGGTTTGGGGTGCTGGTGTCATCTGCACTGGCCGTCGCGTCGTCTGCAGCTCCAACGCCTAACTCCTGTATTTCATAAATGACTAGTGGTATCTGGCAAGGCTGTACAGAATCAACAACTCTCTTTAAATTATTGACCTACAAAAGTATACAGGAAATGGAAAAATCGAGATTGGGATATAGAGACGAAAAATTTGATATAAATACTATATTCTTCGCAGATGACGGTCTTCAGTTCTCACAATCGGTGATAGAAGCCAAGGCAAATATAAGGAACATTAGCAGAAGTTGTGGATTGGAAATAAATAAAACAAAAAAGCAAATTTATTATCTTTAATATGAAAGATCAGCCAACGGAAATTGAAGGAACAGAGGTAGTAGAATCCATAAAATATTTGGGGATTGATATAATAAATAAGGAAAATTGTTTTGAAAAGCAAAAAGAAAACATGTTTAAGAAGGCATCAAAATTAGCAATTTTAACATATTCAGTAATATCAAGAAGTTGTATTAAGCTCATGATTGGAAAGTTTATTGGAAAAGTGTAGCATTACCATCTATAATGTATGGAGCAACTGTGGTGGACTATAAAAAGAAAGATATAGAAAAGCTTCAAGTTATAGAAAATTCAGTATATCGAGTAAAACTAGGTGCAGCAAAACATGCTCCAATTAGTGGGTCTAGAGGAGAAGTTGGAGCCTCTTTAATGGAGACAAAAGTAATAAGATCTAAGCTACTGTATTTGCAAAATATCATAAAGGAGGGAAATAACAGATTACTCTATGAAATTGTTGAAGAGTTAAAGGAAATAAAAACAAGTAAGTGGTTGAAAGAGTGCAATAATTGCCTAAAAGAATTAAAATTTAGTATGGAAAGGCTGAAGACAATCTCAAAGAAGGAGTTAATAGAAAAGATATATGAACTGGATACAAAGAAGTGGAGAGGTGAAATGGAAAATAAGAGCACAATGAGAATTTACAAGAAATGGAAAAGGGAGATAGGAGGAAATGAAGAAATATACGATAACACACCTGCTTCTGTAACACTGTTTAAATGTAGAACAGATACATTGGATTTGGGAGAAAGGAAAGGATTCAACAGCAGTGATAGCGAAGCAAAATGTGTGATGTGTGGGAAAGAGAGAGAAGATCTAGAACATTTTATATTAGTCTATCTATCTATTGCCAGACGCCTCAATCCCGAACAGGGTGGCCACAAACAAATCGCCTCCATGTCACTGTCCCCTGCCATTTCACACCCCCCTCTCTCATATACCTCTCCACTCCATCTCATCCTCGGCCTCCCCCTCCCTCTCGCCCCCTCCACCTCACTTACATACACTCTCCTCGTCAATCTTTCGCTCTCCATCCTCTCCACATGCCCAAACCACCTTAACGTGTTTCTCCTAACGCTTCCCATCACGTCCTCAACCACACCACAACGCTCCTTCACTTCCTCATTTGTTAGTCTGTCTCTCCATGTGACTCCACATGCTCCTCTCAAATAACTCTATTTCCACTGCTCTCACTCTTGACTTCTGTCCTTCCAACAGGGTCCAAGCTTCACTTCCATATGTCTGAGTTGGTATCACAGTACTGTCATGTAACAACTTTTTCACTTCCATGCTCACCTCCCTGTTTCTTATCACTGCTTTCAACGAACCAGCAACCTTCCTTCCCTGCTGTACCCTTTCGAGCACTTCACCCTCCAGACTACCATCCTTACTCATCACACTGCCCAAGTACTTAAATTCACTCACATTCTCCATATCCTTCCCATCCAATCTCACTGTACACTCACTGGCTTCACTTCTCTCGAAGACCATCACTTTACTCTTCCCCACATTCACCTTTAGATTCCGTTTCTTACACACTCTCCCAAACTCATCTACCAAGCCTTGCAGCTCCCCTTCGTCTTCACTCAACAACACAGTATCATCTGCAAACANTCTTTCACTCTCCATCCTCTCCACATGCCCAAACCACCTTAACGTGTTTCTCCTAACGCTTCCCATCACGTCCTCAACCACACCACAACGCTCCTTCACTTCCTCATTTGTTAGTCTGTCTCTCCATGTGACTCCACATGCTCCTCTCAAATAACTCATTTCCACTGCTCTCACTCTTGACTTCTGTCCTTCCAACAGGGTCCAAGCTTCACTTCCATATGTCAGAGTTGGTATCACAATACTGTCATGTAACAACTTTTTCACTTCCATGCTCACCTCCCTGTTTCTTATCACTGCTTTCAACGAACCAGCAACCTTCCTTCCCTGCTGTACCCTTTCGAGCACTTCACCCTCCAGACTTCCATCCTTACTCATCACACTGCCCAAGTATTTAAATTCACTCACATTCTCCATTTCCTTCCCATCCAGTCTCACTGTACACTCACTGGCTTCACTTATCTCGACTGCGAGAAATACACTGAAGAAAGGAGAAAGATATATGAATAACAACAACCATATATTAAAAATAAAGAACATATTATCGGACGGATCCTGTTTCAAGAAGACAAATTAGAGGCAATAAAGAAATATCTAAATGACTGTTGGATAAAAAGACATAAGAAAATAAAGGAGCTCAACAACCAAGGAGAAAATTAAGAAAAGAGGAACCGTTGTAAAGGCTATCCCTCGATGACCATTGCATCGATGATGATGATGATGATGAGATTCACCACACGGGTGTGGCACATCTCATCATCATCATCATCATCGATGCAATGGTCATCGAGGGATCGCATCGCATCGGTACCGTGTGATACACAGCCGTATTACAAGTCACACCCGATCATCTTCGGACCCGAAGATGATCGGGTCTGACCTGTAATACGGCTGTAAGTCAGATCCCAAGGTATTTGTAGGTATTGGCTCCTTCAGTTTTTATATAATTAATATTGTACTAGGTAGTTTGCATTTCTTTATTAAAAAATCCGAGACGGACGTAAGGCCGAACTGATAAAGTTCAGGAGCCAATCCAAATCGTGCTTTGGTGCTGCACGTGGAACCCGTGTTGTTTACCTCAGAGAGAGTCCATGACTGGGGTCAGTCGCCTTTGGCGCTTTGCTTGTTTCAGTCTAGTGTCACGGTCTCCATATTACCCTCCAGAGTTTAAACGGGTCATAGCTACCTATCCTGTGCTACAGAAGCTGAAGGCTGAGAACTGGGGCAGCAGAAAACACAAAGCCAAACGTACGATCCAGCTGCAGACAGCATTACTGGCGATGGACTCTGAAGTAGAGAAACAGCTGGCACCCTACAGAGCCCGATGCAAAGAGCAGGTATGTGTAGCTTGTAACGATGATAAATTTAGTACAGGATGCAGGTAAACACACTATTTACTTTAAGCTGTGGAAGTGCCTTACGAAATCAGTTCTTCTTGATAGTCTTGTTATATTTTTCCTGTTATATCTGTGGTGGTAAATAAACATTTCCTGTTAAATCTTTTTCCTCGTTGTTTTAAGCAATATTCTGTTGTGAAAACTCTTGTTTGATTCAACAGCATAATGGCAGAAGCAACTCCTAACAGTTTAAGCCTAACCTAACCTAGCTTAATTCCCTAATAATTTAACCAAACTAGTTGGGAAATGAAATCCACTTTTGAGTACATTTCTTCCATCACGCTGGACACAAAACAATCATAGGTACAGCTTAAGGAATGTGATGATAATAATGGGGATATTTTAGCAGGAAAAGTTAACTGTCCTGAGAAGTACAGAAAAACCTGAGGAATATGAACTGAATTTATGGTAAGGTCTTTCTACTGCTTAAAGTAAGTGTACATTTACCAGGATCCTTTTGAATTTATTCAAGTTGAGCTCGACCATAAAATCTTATGGTAACGGTACCCTTTTATTTATTAGTTTTTCTCTATATGCCCTGGATGCTGAAGTTTAGGGTTGAAGGATTTTACTCTACAGTCATGTACCACTGTGATTTAATACCACAAGTGAGCCATCTTCTTGGGTAAAATTTCATACCCACATTGCAGCAATTGTAGGTTCCATCTGTCTGTGGCCATATAGGATATTATTTAGCAAAATCTGCTTACAGAATTGCTGGTTTGTTTTATATATGAACATTCAAAAGCTTTTGAAGCAATTGTTTTGGAAAGATGTGATCTTTTTGTCACATCTGTCTTGTTTCAGGACCACATTGCAGCATGTTCAGGTTCTGTTTGTCTTGTGGTCATTCAGAATTTTTTTTTTTTAGCAATTCCTGCTTCCAGAATTGCTGTTTTGTTTGATATATGTATACAGTAAACTCTGTTATCTAATGTTGCATTATCCGTCACTGCTGACTCAGCTTTGTTAAACAATATCTTTCAAAATTATGCAAACTCTGGCACAGAAACGGGGCATAACGGGCAGTTCTGTGCAATATCTGGCATTGCAGCATATCAAAAGCAGTTGCCAACCAGCAGTGTATTACTGAAGTGTTTCATTATTTTGTTGTGTTTTATGCATAATTTTCCTCTTCAACGTATGGGGAAGTTTTAAGAGTAGAGTGTTGAGATGGATGTCTGGCTCAATGCCAGTTGTTGAGCTGATAGGGGGTACTATGCAATATCCGGCATGTCGCATAGCTACACTGATTTGGTGTAGGGCATGGCTGAATTGCAATGGATAATTGAGAGTTTACTTTATTCAGAAGTTAGTAATTCATTACCAAATGGGTGCAGTAATTCCGCTATACTCTTACAAACTCATGATCTGAAGGAAAGCAATTTTGGTACATAGGCAACACAATTAAGTGTTGACTTTTGACTGCAGAAAGTGGTAGGAAAAAGCAAAATATACCTATTTTGGGGTATGTAAGTAAGCCACCAGTTCACCCTTGGCAGTCTATAACTGACTGGATGTGTTGATTATCGACGATCTTGCTGATGGGATGTGTCAGTGCTTCAGACATGGAAATTATATGGAACCTAACGATCCAGTCTAACCCAACCTTTTAAGCCCAGGCCAGTAGTAGGTGTGGGATAGGCCTTTCTAAGTGTTTTCACTTTTTTTTTTCCCCCAAGTAATTATACCCTGCTGTACGATACCCCTTTAGGCGATACCTTGCCTTAGCGATGTAAAAAAATTAACACACTTTCCTGCCCATCAATGGATAGTCCTTGGTTATCCAGTGGGATTTTCTGAACTGATTTTGACGATATTTTAAACCCAACTTTCTTGTTTAGGTTGGTTTATTAACTGTTTTTAGATTAATGTGTCTTAGTCATAGGTTAGGTGAACACACATTTTTGGGTACAGTTTACTAAATTTGATTTTTTCCAGGCATTGTTTATGATTTTCAGATTTTATTTTTAGGTTTAGGTGAGTTTTAAATATCTTTTAATCTTAGTTTATCTTGTTTTAAAGCTGTTTGTGGGTTTCACTGATCCACCTGGTGAACAAGTCTACATCTTTTCTATCCTTAATGATCTAGAGCAGCTTGTACAGCATCCTACCCATATCGCTGACTGCTTTGGAGAAAGTTCCAACATACTTGACCTTTTCCTAACAACTAATCCTTCTGCTTACACTGTTAATCTTTTCTCTCCGTTGGGCTCCTCTGATCATAACCTTATTACTTTAACCTGTCCTATCGCTCCGGTATGGCCTGTGGACCCTCCAAAGAAATGCCGCCTGTGGCATTTTGGAGCTGCAGATTGGGAGGCCCTCAGGCAGTAGTCTACTTCTTTGATTTTCCTTGGAATGATTATTGCTTCCATGCCTGGGAGCCATCTGAGCGTGCCTTGCGCATTACGGAGGTTATTCTCTCGGGCATGGAAGTATACATTCCTTTCTCATATCCTCTGACTAATGCAAGAAAGCTTTGGTTTAATCACGCTTGTTCTAATGCTGTTCGCAACATGAACAGGGCCTATAAAAGGTACCAGAGCCAACCCTCCCCTGAATCAGCTTTTTTATATTTCTGCCCGGAATCGTTCTAAGTCTGTTCTTCGCTCTGCTAAGAATAATTTCATCCGTGCTAAATGTTCCCAACTCTCCAACTCGAATTCTTCTTGCTCCTTCTGCCACCTTGCCAAAAACCTTTCTAACAACTTTACCTCATCCTTCCCTCCTCTTTTCTACTCTGATGGCTCTGTAGCTATTTCTTCTACTGATAAAGCAGATCTCTTCGCTCAGACTTTCTCCTCCAATTCCACCTTAGATGATTCCGGTGCTGTTCCTCCATCACTTCCCCCCTCTGACTTCCTCATGACTGACATTAAAATTTCTTCAGCTGATGTATTTTCTGCCATCACTGGCCTCAATACTAACAAGACATATGGTCCTGATGGAGTCCCTCCTGTTGTCCTCAAAAACTGTGCTTCTGTGCTGACACCCTGCCTTTGTACCTTTCCTTCTAGCTGGAAGTTTGCTCTCATTCAGCCAGTCCCAAAGAAGGGTGACCATTCCCAACCCTCTAACTATTGTCCAATTGCTTTAACAATCTGTGTTTCGGAAGTTTTCGGGTCAATTCTTAAAGCATCTTTCCTGTCACAACCTTCTTTCTGATCATCAGTATGGGTTCCGTCAGGGACGCTCCACTGGCGATCTTCTCACCTACCTTTCAGACTCCTGGTCATCCTCCTTTCGAGACTTTGGCGAAAGCTTTGCCATTGCACTTGACATCTCAAAGGCTTTCGATCGAGTCTGGCATAAATCTTTAATTTCCAAACTGCCCTCCTACCGTTTCTATCCTTCTATCTGTGCCTTTCTGGTCGTTCTATAGCCGCTGTTGTAGATGGCCATCGTTCTTCTAGACCTGTCAACAATTGTGTTCCTCAGGGCTCTGTCCTATCAGCAACTCTCTTCCTTTTACTCATCAGTGACCTTCTAAGCTGTACATCTAACCCTATCCACTCATATCTGATGATTCCACCCTTCACCTTTCCATTCGGTTTCCGCAACGTCCATCTCAGCAGTTACTTCAACAAAAAAGGGCTGAGGGTATGGCACACCTAATGTTTGACCTGGCTCGTATGTCTGATTGAGGTAAAAATAATCTTGTTTTGGCTCGTATGTCTGATTGGGGTAAAAATAATCTTATTTTTAATGCATCAAAAACCCAGTTCTTACATTTATCAACCTGAAAAAATCTTCCTCAGGATTACCCACTAATGTTTAATAATGTCCAGCTCAGTCCTTCATCATCCTTGAACATTCTTGGGGTTTCATTCTCTTGAGATTTGTCTTGGAATGAACACATTACAGTAATTTTCCCATTATCTGTCGTAATAGAGCCAAAGGCATGACCGGTAAGTGGTCTTGTCCGGATAGTGGCCCTGAAGCCCCAGCACTGGTCGTTCATGACCCTAACCTAACCTAACCTAAATCAGAAAACCACCTACCTACCTCCCTACCGGACATGCATAGCATTTATTTAAGTCCCCTTTCACATAAATAATGCACACAAAGCTTGAATTAATTGAATTTTAACCAAAAAATTGTTTAGAGGTAAGGCATTGGCATTGATGCTCACAACTTGCCAGCATGAAATAATGAACACAAAGCATGAAATCATTGAATTTTAACCCAAAAATAATGACTTTGAGGTAAGTATGGCATAGGTGTTCACGGGATGGCAGCTTAGTGTAAGTATCGGACGTGGCAATCGCCATGAAAATCATCATTTCTCACATCTTATGCACTAAAATATGGGCTACAAAGCATCAAATAAATAAATTGTTACCAGAAAAAGAGTTAGGTATGGCAAAGGTGTTCACTGTTCACCAACAGCACCGATCATTCTTGACCCTAACCTAACCTAACCTAAATCAGAAAACCACCTACCTACCTCCCTAGCGGACATGCATAGCACTTATTTAAGACCCCTTTTGCATAAATAATTGGCACAAAGCATGAATTGATCGAATTTTAACCCCAAAATGATGAATTTGAGGTAAATAAGGCATAGGTGTTCACGAGTTGGCGGCTTAGTGTAAGTAAGTATCGGAAGTGGCAGTCACTATGAAAACCATCATTTCTCACATTTTATGCACTAAAATATGGGCTACAAAGCATCAGATAAATAAATTGTTACAAGAAAAAGAGTTAGGTATGGCAAAGGTGTTCACTGTCCACCAACAGCACCGGTCATTCTTGACCCTAACCTAACCTAAATCAGAAAACCACCTACCTACCTCCCTACCGGACATGCATAGCACTTATTTGAGACACCATTCACATAAAAGGCACAAAGCATGAATTAATCAAATTTTAACCCCAAAATGATGATTTTGAGATGAGTAAGGCAGGGGTGTTCGCCAGCTGTCTACGTAATTAACGTAAGGAAGAGACATGATTATTACTGAGAAAATCACCTTTTCACAGCCTGTGCACTGAAATATGGGACACAAAGCATGAAGTAAATAAGATGTAACCAGAAAATTTATGATTTAGAGGTGTGTAGGACAAAATTGTTCACCAGTTAGATAGTGAATGTATGTAAGAGACATGGTAATCACTGAGAAAATCACCTCTTTCACAGCCTGTGCACTCAAATATGGGACAACAAAGCATGAAATAAATAAAATGTTACCTGAAAAATTATGATTTAGAGGTGTGTAGGGCAAAAATGTTCACCAGTTGACTAGATAGTGAACGTATGTAAGAGAGAAGGTAATCACTGAGAAAATCACCTTTTCACAGCCTATGCACTCAAATATGGGACACAAAGCATGAAGTAAAGAAAATATTACCAGAAAAATTATGATTTAGAGGTGTGTAGGGCAAAAATGTTCACCAGTTGACTAGATAGTGAATGTAAGCAAGAGACATGGTAATTACTGAGAAAATCACCTCTCTCACAGCCTGTGCACTCAAATATGAGACACAAAGCGTGAAGTAAATAAAATGTAGCCAGAGAATGAGAATTTAGAAGTGATTATGGAAAATATTTAGCAGGTGACGATGTTTACTTACAGTCCATGATTGTTGTTTACCCCCACCTCTGAGGTTTTTACAGTGGTCATAATTGCTTTTGAAGCATGTCCAGCAATCCACTGTTTAACTACACTTAATCCTTAGCACTGTGACTTATGATTATTTAAACAAGAATGAAAAGATACCACAAACAATCGGACAGCCATCCACTGTTCTCGGGAGTTGAGACAGAACTAGGAGGAGGGGGGTAGCACGGGAAGGGAGAGGGTCGGCGCACGTGGGAAATCCAAACTGGCTCGGTCGGAAAAAAATGGATTTTTTTTGAGGGGGGGACGGGTTCGGCCATCAGCTTTCGATGTTCGAACAGTGAGGTCACCGGATAGTGGTCATCCGGATAGTAGAGAGATTACTATATATATATATATACACACTCGACCCTCGATTTCACGGACTTAAAGGGTGGGAGACCAGTCCGGGGATGGCAAAAGTCCGGAAATAGCAAAAGTACTCATCTGGTGTTCTCACCTGGTAGGGCCCCACATACCATTCCCAGGACCATTATCATAGTTTGTCCGAATTCTCCAATATTGTCCGGCAATTATTCTGATATTCTAGAGCATTCTGGAATGCAGGCTACCTATACCACAAAACTAACATACACAGTACATAAAATAATAGCTGACACAATAACAATAATGGACACAAGAGCAGTATTTTGCTAGCTACAACCCTAAGAAAGCTTGTTTAGACAGTTGTTGATGAGAATGTGGAAGGTATGATAGAAGGAGATCAGAAAGCTGAGGAAAAAAGAGGAAAATGAACTAGTAAGGGAACACCACGAGGTAAACCAGCTACGCTCATCAGCTGACTGATGTAAACACACAATCGATCTTGGACCGAATCGGCAGTTTTAGTCTTTATCACCATTTAGGTTTGCACACCTAATTATTTGAAATTCAGTCAAAAATTTGTACTTAATACAAATTCAAGGTGAAAATTTCTTAAAGTTAGCAGAATTGTTTTGCCTCTAGCCAAACATACTCACGCTGAAGGACTTTTGTTTTGTAATAATTGGTGGTTTATAATGGAGAGTGAAAGACTGACGAGGAGAGTGTATGTGAGTGAGGTGGAGGGGGCGAGAGGGAGAGGGAGGCCGAGGATGAGATGGAGGGATGGAGTGGAGAGGTATATGAGAGAGGGGTGTGTGAGTTGGGAGCGTGGTAGTGAAATGGCAGGGGACAGAGTGACATGGAGGCGATTTGTTTGTGGCCACCCCGTTCGGGATTGAGGCGTCTGGCAATAGATAGATAGATTATAATGCAGATACTTTTTTTTTTCTCAAAATAAATATTTTTGCAAAATAGAAGTCTGCCAAGGTGTGCTGACGATCTAAAAGGGGAAATATCTGCTAACATTAGCCAACCACTGATCAGCTGGCTGAGATATAAACACTGACGATCTGAAGGGGAAACATCTGTGTATTTTAGCTCTGAAACCTAATTTTTTAATTGAGTTATATTAAGTACAATTTTTGTTAGCAGATTTCAGATAATTAGGTGTGTATGAGCCACTGTGGCTAAAAGAATTAAAATATTTTCCAATGAAAAGTGCTGATTTGGTATTCAGTCTCACCGAGTCAGTGAGCTAAGTTGATTAGGAGTGGATCCAACTGAGTTTGTCCACAAGAAAATATTTTTTTCAATTGCTTATGAATTTTATTGTGTCTAAGCCTTCCGTAAATTTTACTGTGTTATGCAATAAACTATTTATAGTAGCATTTGAGAAAGGTAAGAGGCTAATGGGATATTGCCACGAGTTAGGAACTGGTGGCGTGAAGCAGGTTGGTGGCCAAGATGTGTTTCTTGTGTGAAAATATCTTCTTGTGTGTTTTACAAATGGCCTTTATCGAGTCAAAACCTTGCCAAAATTATATTGTGTTGTGCAGCAGACTGCTTATAGTTTTATATCAGAGAATAGTGGCCAGACTTGTACGGGCATTTGTCCGGCATTCGATGATATTGTCCAGCCGCAGCCAGAGTCCGGGAAATGCAAAATCCGGTAAATATGGGTCCGACAAATCGAGGGTCGATTGTACAGTCGCCCAAAGAAGTGATGACTTGCTTTCTTTAAGTTTTGGACAAAACTCCCTGGGTCTTGCAACGTTTATTTAGGAGACGGAAACAGTCTTTGCCTGCCCTGCAAACATTATTTATGGTGTAAAAAAAATAATCTTGCAAAAATACTTGTTAAGTTTAGCCTTTGTTTTTTCTTTTTTTTATAGATCAATCAAAAAATAAATAAATAAGTAATCCCTCCAATATCCGACGTAATAGAGCCAAAGGCATGTCCGGATATTGGTCCTGAAGCTCCAGCACTGGTTTTTCATGACCCAAACCTAACCTAACCTAAATCAGAAAACTACCTTCCTACCTCCCTAGTGGACATGTATAGCACTTATTTAGGTCCCTTTTCACATAAATAATGCATACATAGCATGAATTTATTGAATTTTAACCAAAAAATGA
>JAGKTI010019186.1:0-13015 GCA_018397915.1 Birgus latro | reverse complement strand
CGCCACGAGGCTCGACGTAATTTAAACTGTGCTGGAGGGAAAAAAAAATGGTTTAAATGATTCCGGTGATCCTCACAATGTTTCAAGATTCTTTTTCTTAAAAAATAAGGTGCCAGCTCACTTCACGTGTCAGTGGACTTCTTGTTATCCTTCATAAATATGACATTTTCACCCTCACAAGTGTCTTCTTTGTTCTGAATGTAATATAATGTGTTTTATAATCAACTTGGAGATCACTTGAGTACGTTCCATATTCAGCGTTTTCGCCAAGAAATACGCTTATTCAGCCATCATTAGATTAAAATTTTAAGGACCTTCGTACAAAACGGATGCTAACAGCCGAAACTATTTTACAATTTGGACTATTTCTTGTACTTGAAGTCACTGCTAATTGAAAAAAAAATCGAAAATCAGTTAATAATCCAGAATTCCGTCTCAAGAGGAATCACAGTATTGAGAGATTTTGAATAAGGAAATGTGGTTTATGGTATAACAAAAACCTTGATATTGTGAAAATGTTTTTTTTTTTTTTTTTCAGCGCCTCGATCCTCGACGTAATTTTAAAATGCTTCTGCTGGAGAAAAAAATAAATTGTAGTTTTTAAATTGTCTCTGTGATCCTCACAATGTTTCAAGTTTTTTGTTCTTAAAAACCTAATGTGCAAGCTCTATTTACGTGCCAGTCGTCTTCTTGTTATCCTTCTTAAATGTGACATTTTCACCCTCACAAGTGTCTTTTTTAGTTCGGAATATAATATAATGTGTTTTACAATCAATTTTGAGAACACTTTAAGATACATATTCAGCGTTCTGGCCGAGAAATTCGCTTATTCAGCCATCATCACATTAAAAGAGTAAGGACCTTCCTACAAAGCGGATGCTAACAGCCGAAACTATTTTACAATTTGCACTATTTCTTGTCCTTGAAGTCACTGCTAATTGAAAAAAAAAATCCGAAAATCACTTAATAATCCAGAATTCCGTCTCAAGAGAAATCATAGTATTGAGAGATTTTAACTAAGGAAATGTGGTTTACGGTTTAACTGAAACCTTGTTATTGATTTTTTTTTTACCTGGAGGCTCGACGTAATTTTAAACTGTTTCTGCTAGAGAAAAAAAATGGCTTTTAAATTTACTCAGTGATCCTCACAATGTTTCACGCGATTTGTTCTTAAAAACCTAATCTGCCAGCTCTCTTTGCGTGTCAGACATCTTATCTTTCATAAATGTGACATTTTCACCCTTACAAGTGTGATCTAAGGGTGGAATATAATATAATGTGTTTTACAATCAATTTTGAGAACACTTGATGAAGTTGGAAATTCAACGTTCTCGCCGATAAATACGCTTATTCAGCCATCATTAGATTAAAACAGAATGGAACTACCTCGAAATAGGATGCTATCACCCGAAACAATTTCACAATTTACACTACATCTTGTCCTTGAAGTCACTAGGAATTGGAAAAAAAATGACCAATCAGTTAATAATCTAGATTCTCGTCAAAATAGGAATCACACTATTGATTCATTTTACCTAAGAAAAAGTTGTTTCTGGTGTAACATAAATCTTGTTGATTTTTTTATTTACTGCCACGAGCCTTGATGTAATTTAAACTGTGCTGGCGAAAAAATAATAAGTTTTTAAATTGTTACGGAGATCCTCAAAGATTCAAGATTTTTGATCTTTAAAACCAAAGGTGCCATGTCTCATCACGTGTCAGTCGATTTCTTGTTATCCTTCATGTGTGTGACATTTTCACCCTTAAAAGTGTCATCCAAGTTCTGAATATAATATAATATGTTTTAAAATCAACTTTGAGAACACTTGAGGAAGTTACATATTAAGCGTTTTCGCCTAGAAATACGCTTATTCAACCATCATTAGATTAAAAGAGAATGGACCTATCTCAAAAACTGACGCTATCACCCGGAGAAATTTCACAATTTGCACTACTTCTTGTCCTTGGTCACTGCGAATTGGGGGAAAAAAATGGACAAATCAGTTAATAATCAAGATTTCCGTCAAAAGAAGAATCACAGCATTGAGAGATTTTACCTAAGATAAAGTTTTTTTGGTGCAAGAGAAACATTGATATTGTGAAAATGTTGTTTATTTATTTATCTATTTATTTTTACTGCCACGAGGCTCGACGTAATTTAAACTGTGGTGGAGAAGAAAACAAAATTAAATTATTCCGCTGATCCTCACAATGTTTCAAGATTTTTTCCTTAAAAATCTAAGGTGCCAGCTCTCTCCACGTGTTAGTCGACTTCTTGTTATCCTTCATAAATATGACATTTTCACCCTCACAAATGTCATCTTAGTTCTAAAAATAGTATAATGTGTTTTATAATCAACTTTGAGAACACTTGAGTAAGTTGCTTATTCAGCGTTTTCGCCGAGAAATACGCTTATTCAGCCATCATTAGATAAAAAAAATTGACCTACCTCCAAAACGGATGCTATTATCAGGAACCATTTCACAATTTACACGACTTCTTGTCCTTAAAGTCACTGCGACTTAGAAAAAAAAATCGCCAAATCAGTTAAAAATCCAAATTTCCGACCCAAGAGGAATAACATTATTAAAACATTTTAAACAAGAAAAAGTTGTTTTGGGTGTAACAAAAACCTTGGTAATGTGATTTTTTTTTTTTTTTTTTTGCTCTTACAAACCTAAGGTGCCAGCTCTCTTTACGTGTCAGTCGACTTCTTGTTATCCTTCACAAACGACATTTTCACCCTCACAAGTGTCTTCTTAGTTCGGAATATAATATAATATGTTTTACAATCAACTTTGAGAACACTTGAGGAAGTTGATATTCAACGTACTCGCCGAGAAATACGCTTATTCAGTCATCATTAGATTAAAAGAGAATGGACCTATCTCCAAAACGGATGCTGTCACCCGGAAAAATTTCACAATTTGCACTACTTCTTGTCCTTGAAGTCACTGCGAATGGAAAAAAAAAAAAATGAAAATCAGTTAATAATCCAGAATTCCGTCTCAACAGGAATCACAGTATTGAGAGACTTTACCTAAGGAAATGTGGTTTATGGTGTAACAGAAACCTTGATATTGTGAAAATGTTTTCGTTTTTATTTTATTTTATTTTTTACCGCCACCAGGCTCCACGTAATTTCAAACTGCTTCTGCTAGAGAAAAACAATAAATTTAAATTTTTAAATTGTCTCGGTACTCCTCACAATGTTTCAAGATTTTTGTTCTTAAAAACCTAATCTGTCAGCTCTCTTTACGTGTCAGTCGACTTCTTGTTATCTTTCATAAATGTGACATTCTCACCCTCACAAGTGTCTTCTTAGTTCGGAATATAATATAATGTGTTTTACAATTAACTTTAAGAACACTTGAGGAAGTTGGATATTCAACGTTTTTGCGGAGAATTAGGTTATTCAGCCATCATTAGATTAAAAGAGAATGGACCTACCTCCAAAACGGATGCGATCATCAGGATCCATTTTACACTTTACACTACTTCTTGTCCTTGAAGTCACTGCGACTTAGAAAAAAAAAAAAAACGGCAAATCAGTTAAGAATCCAGATTTCCGACCCAAGAGGAATCACAGTATTGAGACATTTTACCCAAGGAAAAGATTTTTTGGTGTAACAAAAACCTTGATAATGTGAACCTTTTTTTTTTTTTGCTCTTTAAAACCTAAGGTGCCAGCTCTAATTACGTGTCAGTCGACTTCTTATCCTTCGTAAATGTGACATTTTCACCTTCATAAGTGTCTTCTTAGTCCGGAATATAATATAATGTGTTCTACAATCAACTTTGAGAACACTTGAGGAAGTTGATATTCAATGTTCTTGCCGAGAAATAGGCTTATTCAGCCATTATTTGATTAAAAGAGAATGGACCTATCTCCAAAACGGATGCTGTCACACGGAAATATTTCACAATTTGCACTACTTCTTATCCTTGAAGTCACTGCGAATTGACAAATCTGTTAATTATCCAGATTTCCGTCAAAAGAGGAATCACACCATTGAGAGATTTTACCTAAGAAAAAGTTGTTTTTGGTGTAACAGAAACCTTGATATTGTGAAAATGTTTTTTTTTTTTTTTTACCGCCACAAGGCTCGACGTAATTTAAACTGTGGTGGAGAAAAAAAAATGTTTAATTTATTTCGGTGATCCTCAAAATGTTTCAAGATTTTTTTCTTGAAACCTAAGGTGCCAGCTCACTTCACGTGTCAGTGGACTTCTTGTTATCCTTCATAAATATGACATTTTCACCCTCACAAGTGTCTTCTTCGCTCTGAATATAATATAATGAGTTTTATAATCAACATTGAAAACACTTGAGTAAGTTGCATATTCAGCGTTTTCGCCGAGAAATACGCTTATTCAGCCACCAACAGATTAAATGAATAAGGACCTTCCTCCAAAACGGATGCTAACATTTGGATCTTTTTTACAATTTGCACTATTTCTTGACTGCGAATGGAAAAAAAAAAAGTCGAAAATCAGTTAATAATGAAGAATTCCGTCTCAAGAAGAATCACAGTATTGAGAGATTTTACCTAAAGAAATGTGGTTTATGGTGTAACAGAAACCTTGATATTGTGAAAAATTTCCTTCTTTTTTTTTTACCCCATCCAGGCTCGACTTAATTTTAAACTGTTTCTGCTAGAGAAAAAAAAAAAATTGGTTTTTACATTGTCTCTGTGATCCTCACAATGTTTCAAGATATTTGTTCTTAAAAGCCTAATGTGCCAGCTCTCTTTACGTGTCAGTCGACTTCTTGTTATCCTTCATAAATGTGACATTTTCACCATCACAAGTGTCTTCTTAGTTCGGAATATAAGATAATGTGTTTTACAATCAACTTCGAGAACGCTTGACGAAGTTGGTAATTCAACGTTCTCGCCGAGAAATACGCTTATTCAGCCATCATTAGATTAAAAAAGAACGAACCTACCTCCAAAACGGATGCTATCACCCTGAACAATTTCATAATTAACACTACTTCTTGTCCTTGGGGTCTCTGCGAATTAGAAAAAAAAATCGCCAAATCAGTTAAAAATCCAAATTTCCGACCCAAAAGGAATTACAATATTGAGACGTTTTACCCAAGAAAAAGTTGTTTTTGGTGAAATAGAAACCTTGATATTGTGATTTTTTTTTCCTTTTTTTTGCTCTTAAAAACCTAAGGTGCCAGCTCTCCTTTCGTGTCAGTCGACTTCTTGTTATCCTTCATAAATTTGTCATTTTCACCCTCATAAGTGTCTTCTTAGTTCGGAATATAATATTTTCACCCTCATAAGTGTCTTCTTAGTTCGGAATATAATACAATGTGTTTTACAGTCAACTTTGAGAACACCTGAGGAAGTTGATATTCAACGTTCTCGCCAAGAAATAGGCTTATTCAGCCATCATTAGATTAAAAAAGACCGGACCTCTCTCCAAAACGGATGCTGTCACGCGGAAAAATTTCACAATTTGCACTACTTCTTGTCCTTGAAGTCATTGGGAATTGGGAAAAATAAAAATTGACAAATCAGTTAATAATCCAGATTTCCGTCAAAAGAGGAATCACACCATTGAGAGATTTTACCTAACAAAAAGTCGTTTTTTGTGTAACAGACACCTTGATATTGTGAAAATATTTATTTATTTATTTTTTTTTTTTACCGCCACGAGGCTCGATGTAATTTAAACTGTGCTGGAAAAAAAAAATGTTTAAATTATTCCGGTGATCCTCACAATGTTTAAAGATTTATTTTCTTAAAAACCTAAGGTGCCAGCTCACTTCACGTGTCAGTGGACTTCTTGTAATCCTTCATAAATATGACATTTTCACCCTCACAAGTGTCTTCTTTGTTCTGAATATAATATAATGTGTTTTATAATCAACTTTGAGAACACTTGAGTAAGTTGCATATTCAGCGTTTTCGCCGAGAAATACGCTTATTCAGCCATCATTAGATGAAATGAGTAAGGACCTTCCTCCAAAACGGATGCTAACATTCGGAACTTTTTTACAATTTGCACTACTTCTTGTCCTTGAAGTCACTGCGAATGGAAAAAAAAATTCGAAAATCAGTTAATAATCCAGAATTCAGTCTCAAGAAGAATCACAGTATTGAGAGATTTTTCCTAAGGAAATGTGGTTTATGGTGTAACAGAAACCTTGATATTGTGAAAAATTTTCTTTTTTTTTTTTTACCCAATCGGGGCTCGACGTAATTTTAAACTGCTTCTGCTGGAGAAAAAAAAAATGGTTTTTAAATTGTCTCGGTGATCCTCACAATGTTTCAAGATATTTGTTCTTAAAAACCTAATGTGCCAGCTCTCTTTACGTGTCAGTAGACTTCTTGTTTTCCTTCATAAATGTGACATTTCCACCATCACATATGTCTTCTTAGTTCGGAATATAAGATAATGTGTTTAACAATCAACTTCGAGAACCCTTGAGGATGTTGGTAATACAACGTTCTCGCAGAGAAATACGCCTATTCAGCCATCATTAGATTAAAAAAGACCGGACCTACCTCCAAAACGGATGCAATCATCCGGAACAATTTCACACTTTACACTACTTCTTGTCCTTGAGGTCACTGCGAATTAGAAAAAAAAAATCGCCAAATCAGTTAAAAATCCAACTTTCCGACCCAAGAAGAATCACAGTTTTGAGACATTTTACCCAAGAAAAAGTTGTTTTTGGTGTAAAAGAAACCTTGATATTGTGATTTTTTTCCCATTTTTTTGCTCTTAAAAACCGAAGGTGCCATCTCTCTTTACGTGTCTGTCGACTTCTTGTTGTCCATCATAAATTTGACATTTTTACCCTCATAAGTGTCTTCTTAGTTCGGAATATAATATAATATGTTATACAATCAACTTTGAGAACACTTGAGGAAAATGATATTCAACGTTCCCGCCTAGAAATAGGCTTATTCAGCCATCATTAGATTAAAAGAGAATGGACCTATCTCCAAATCGGATGCAATCACCTGGAAAAATTTCACAATTTGCACTACTTCTTGTCCTTGAAGTCACTGCGAATTGGGAAAAAAAAAATTGACAAATCAGTTAATAACAAAGATATCCGTAAAAAGAGGAATCACATCATTGAGAGATTTTACCTAAGAAAAAGTAGTTTTTGGTGTAACTGAAACCTTGATGTTATGAAAATATTATTTATTTATTTATTTATATAATTTTTTGCCGACAAGATGCTCGACGTAATTTAAACTGTGCTGGAGAAAAAAAAAATGGTTTTTAAATTATTAGGGTGAGCCTCACAATGTTTCAAGATAATTTTTCTTAAAAGCCTACGGTGCCATTTCTCTTAACGTCTCACTCCACTTCTTGTTAACCTTGATAAATATGACATTTTCACCCTCACAAGTGTCTTCTTAGTTCTGAATGTAATATAATGTGCTTTATAGTCAACTTGGAGATCACTTGAGTACGTTGCATATTCAGCGTTTTCGCCAAGAAATTCGCGTATTCAGCCATCATCAGATTAAAAATGTAAGGACCTTCCTACAAAACGGATGCTAACAGCCGAAACTATTTTACAATTTGCACTATTTCTTGTAGTTGAAGTCACTGCTAATTGAAAAAAAAATCGAAAATCATTTAATAATCCAGAATTCCGTCTCAAAAGGATTCACAATACTGAGAGATTTTACCTTAGGAAATGTGGTTTATGGTATAACAAAAACCTTGATATTGTGAAAATGTTCGTTTTTTTTTTTTTTAGCGCCTCGATCCTCGACGTAATTTTAAAATGCTTCTGCTGGAGAAAAAAATAAATTGAAGTTTTTAAACTGTCTCGGTGATCCTCACAATGTTTCAAGCTTTTTGTTCTTAAAACCTAATGTGCAAGCTCTATTTACGTGCCCGTCGACTTCATGTTATCCTTCATAAATGTGACATTTACACCCTCACAAGTGTCTTTTTAGTTCGGAATATAATATAATGTGTTTTACAATCAATTTTGAGAACACTTTAAGATACATATTCAGCGTTCTGGCCGAGAAATTCGCTTATTCAGCCATCATCACATTAAAAGAGTAAGGACCTTCCTACAAAACGGATGCTTACAGCCGAAACTATTTTACAATTTGCACTTTTTCTTGTCCTTGAAGTCACTGCTAATTAAAAAAAAAAAATCGAAAATTAGTTATTAATCCAGAATTCCGTCTCAAGAGAAATCATAGTATTGAGAGATTTTAACTAAGTAAATGTGGTTTATGGTTTAACTGAAACCTTGATATTGTGATTTTTTCTTTTTTAACTGCAGGCTCGACGTAATTTTAAGCTGTTTCTGCTAGAGAAAATAAAATTGGCTTTTAAATTGACTCGGTGATCCTCACAATGTTTCACGCTTTTTGTTCTTAAAAACCTAATCTGCCAGCTCTCTTTACGTTTCAGACGACTTCTTATCATTCATAAATGTGACATTTTCACCCTTACAAGTGTGTTCTTAGTTTGGAATATAATAAAATGTGTTTTACAATCAATTTTGAGAACACTTGAGGAAGTTGGAAATTCATCGTTCTCGCCGAGAAATACGCTTATTCAGCCATCATTAGATTAAAACAGAATGGATCTACCTCCAAATCGGATGCTATCACCCGGAACAATTTCACAATTTACACTACTTCTTGTCCTTGAAGTCACTAGGAATTGAAAAAAAAAAAAATGACCAATCAGTTAATAATCCAGATTCCCGTTAAAAGAGGAATCACACTATTGAGACATTTTACCTAAGAAAAAGTTGTTTCTGGTGTAACATAAATCTTGTTGATTTTTTTTTTTACCGCCATGAGCCTTGATGTAGTTTAAACTGTGCTGGAGAAAAAAAAATGGTTTTTAATTTGTTCCGGTGATCCTCAAAGTTTCAAGATTTTTTTTCTTAAAAACCAAAGGTGCCAGGTCTCATCACGTGTCAGTCGACTTCTTGTTATCCTTCATGTGTGTGACAGTTTCCCCCTTAAAAGTGTCATCCAAGTTCTGAATATAATATAATATGTTTTAAAATCAACTTTGAGAACACTTGAATAAGTTACATATTAAGTGTTTTCGCCTAGAAATACGCTTATTCAGCCATCATTAGATTAAAAGAGAATGGACCTCTCTCAAAAACTGACGCTACCACCCGGAAAAATTTCACAATTTGCACTACTTCTTGTCCTTGGTCACTGCGAATTGGGGAAAAAAAATGGACAAATCAGTTAATAATCAAGATTTCCGTCAAAAGAGAAATCACTGCATTGAGAGATTTTACTTAAGATAAAGTTGTTTTTGGTGTATGAGAAACGCTGATAGTGAAAATGTTATTTATTTATTAATTTATTTTTTTTTTACCTCCACGAGGCTCGACGTAATTTAAACTGTGCTGGAGAAGAAAAAAAAGTTAAATTATTCCGGTGATCCTCACAATGTTTCAAGATTTTTTCCTTAAAAATCTAAGGTGCCAGCTCTCTTCACGTGTTAGTTGACTTCTTGTTATCCTTCATAAATATGACATTTTCACCCTCACAAATGTCATCTTAGTTCTGAAAATAGTATAATGTGTTTTATATTCAACTTTGAGAACACTTGAGTAAGTTGCATATTCAGCGTTTTCGCCTAGGATTTCGCTTATTCAGCCATCAATAGATTAAAAGAGAATTGACCTACCTCCAACACGGATGCTATTACCAGGAACCTTTTCAAAATTTACACTACTTCTTGTCCTTGAGGTCACTGCGAATTAGAAAAAAAAAAAAATCGCCAAATCATTTAAGAATCCAGATTTCCGACCCAAGAGGAATCACAGTATTGTGACATTTTACCCAAGAAAAAGTTGTTTTTGGTGAAACAGAAACCTTGATAATGTGAATCTTTTTTTTTTTTTGCTCTTAAAAACCTAAGGTGCCAGCTCTCATTACCTGTCAGTCAACTTCTTATCCTTCATAAATGTGACATTTTCACCTTCGTAAGTGTCTTCTTAGTCCGGAATATAATAGAATGTGTTTTACAGTCAACTTTGAGAACACTTGAGGAAGTTGATATTCAACATTCTCGCCGGGAAATACGCTTATTCAGCCATCATTTGATTAAAAGAGAATGGACCTATCTCCAAAACGGATGTTGTCACCCGGAAAAATTTCACAATTTGCACTACTTATCCTTGAATTCACTGCGAATTGGGAAAAATAAAAATTGACAAATCAGTTAATTATCCAGATTTCCGTCAAAAGTGGAATCACACCATTGAGAGATTTTACCTAAGAAAAAGTTGTTTTGGGTGTAACAGAAACCTTGATATTGTGAAACTGGTATTTTTTTTTTTTTACCGCCCCGAAGCTCGACGTAATTTAAGCTGAGCTGGAGAAAAAAATGTTTAAATTATTCCGGTGATCCTCACAATGTTTCAAGATTTTTTTTCTTAAAACCTAAGGTGCCAGCTCACTTCACGTGTCAGTGGACTTCTCGTTAACCTTGATAAATATGACATTTTCACCCTCACAAGTGTCTTCTTTGTTCTGAATGTAATATAATTTGTTTTATAATCAACTTGGAGATCACTTGAGTACGTTGCATATTCAGCGTTTTCGCCAAGAAATACGCTTATTCAACCATCATTAGATTAAAAATGTAAGGACCTTCCTACAAAACGGATGCTAACAGCCGAAATTATTTTACAATTTGGACTATTTCTTGTACTTGAAGTCACTGCTAATTGAAAAAAAAAATCGAAAATCAGTTATTAATCCAGAATTCCGCCTCAAGAGGAATCACAGTATTGAGAGATTTTACCTAAGGAAATGTGGTTTATGGTATAACAAAAACCTTGATATTGTGAAAATGTTCGTTTTTTTTTTTTTTAGCGCCTCGATCCTCGACGTAATTTTAAAATGCTTCTGCTGGAGAAAAAAATAAATTGAAGTTTTTAAATTGTCTCTGTGATCCTCACAATATTTCAAGCTTTTGTTCTTAAAAACCTAATGTGCTAGCTCTATTTACGTGCCAGTCGACTTCTTGTTATCCTTCATAAATGTGACATTTTCTCCCTCACAAGTGTCTTTTTAGTTCGGAATATAATATAATGTGTTTTACAATCAATTTTGAGAACACTTTAGGATACATATTCAGCGTTCTGGCCGAGAAATTCTCTTATTCATCCATCATCACATTAAAAGAGTAAGGACCTTCCTACAAAGCGGATGCTAACAGCCGAAACTATTTTACAATTTGCACTATTTCTTGTCCTTGAAGTCACTGCTAATTGAAAAAAAAATCGAAAATCAGTTAATAATCCAGAATTCCGTCTCAAGAGAAATCATAGTATTGAGAGATTTTAACTAAGGAAATGTGGTTTATAGTTTAACTGAAACCTTGATATTGATTTTTTTTTTTTACCTGGAGGCTCGACATAATTTTAAACTGTTTCCGCTAGAAAAAAAAAAATGGGTTTTAAATTGACTCGGTGATCCTCACAATGTTTCACGCTTTTTGTTCTTAAAAACCTAATCTGCCAGCTCTCTTTACGTGTCAGACATCTTATCTTTCATAAATGGGACATTTTCATCCATACAAGTGTGATCTAAGGTTGGAATATAATATAATGTGTTTTACAATCAATTTTGAGAACACTTGAAGTTGGAAATTCAACGTTCTCGCTGAGAAATACGCTTATTCAGCCATCATTAGATTAAAAGAGAATGGAACTACCTGCAAATCGGATGCTATCACCCGGAACAATTTCACAATTTACACTACTTGTTGTCCGTGAAGTAACTAGGAATTGAAAAAAAAAGACCAATCAGTTAATAATCTAGATTCCCGTCAAAAGAGGAATCACACTATTGAGTCATTTTACCTAAGAAAAAGTTGTTTCTGGTGTAACATAAATCTTGTTGATTTTCTTTTTTTTTACGCCACGAGGCTTGATGTAATTTAAACTGTGCTGGCGAAGAAAAAATGAAGTTTTTAAATTGTTACGGTGATCCTCAAAGATTAAAGATTTTTGATCTTTATAACCAAAGGTGCCAGGTCTCATCACGTGTCAGTCGACTTCTTGTTATCCTTCATGTGTGTGACATTTTCACCCTTAAAAGTGTCATCCAAGTTCTGAATATAATATAATATGTTTTAAAATCAACTTTGAGAACACTTGAGGAAGTTACATATTAAGCGTTTTCGCATAGAAATAAGCTTATTCATCAGCCATCATTAGATTAAAAGAGAATGGACCTATCTCAAAAACTGACGCTATCTCCCGCAAAAATTTCACAATTTGCACTACTTCTTGTCCTTGGTCACTGGGAATTGGGGAAAAAAAATTGAAAAATCAGTTAATAATCTAGATTTCCGTCAAAAGAGGAATCACAGCATTGAGAGATTTTACCTAAGATAAAGTTGTTTTTGGTGCAAGGGAAACATTGATATTGTGAAAATGTTATTTATTTATTTATTTATTTATTTTTACCGCCACGAAGCTCAACGTAATTTAAACTGTGCTGGAGAAGAAAAAAAAAATTAAATTATTCCGGTGATCCTCACAATGTTTCAAGATTTTTTCCTTAAAAATCTAATGTGCCAGCTCTCTTCACGTGTTAGTCGACTTGTTATCCTTCATAAATATGACATTTTCGCCCTCACAAGTGTCTTCTTAGTTCTGAAAATAGTATAATGTGTTTTATAATCAACTTTGAGAACACTTGAGTAAGTTGCATATTCAGCGTTTTCGCCGAGAAATACGCTTATTCAACCATCATTAGATTAAAAGAGAATTGACCTACCTCCAAAACGGATGCTATTACCAGGAACCATTTCACAATTTACACGACTTCTTGTCCTTGAAGTCACTGCGACTTAGAAAAAAAAATCGCCAAATGAGTTAAAAATCCAAATTTCCGACCCAAGAGGAATAACAGTATTAAGACATTTTAAACAAGAAAAAGTTGTTTTGGGTGTAACAAAAACCTTGATAATGTGATTTTTTTTTTTTTTTGCTCTTACAAACCTAAGGTGCCAGCTCTCTTT
>JAGKTI010019185.1:0-17164 GCA_018397915.1 Birgus latro | reverse complement strand
CATGCTTGGACAGATTTATGAACTACAAGAAGAAGTAGCAATACTTCTACAGATTCACAGCAGAAGGCAGATCTCCATGACAAGTTTCAGTCTGAAGGCTTTCTGCTATCTCTAGCTTACCTGATTGACATCTTCGAAGCGGTGAATGCAATTAACCTTAAACTTCAAGAGAAAGCATCATCATCATGCACCACGACACCATTCGAGCCTTGAAGGCCAAACTTGACCTCTGGAAATGCCGAATTCAGGATGGAAATACAGCCAGTTTTAGTAACTTAGATTCTGCTTTCATTCACAGTTACCTTGAATCTGAGTGTTAAAAAATAATAATAATCACTTATCTGACCTGAAAGCAGAATTAATCAGATACGTCCCATATATAGATGAGAAGCGTGACGCCTGGAAATTCATCAGGAACCCATTTCAATGTGCGGTAGCTGATATTTCGGATGTAGTGCAAGAGTATTTTCTTAGCTGAAGAAGACCTCAAAGAACTGGATCTTGAGACGTTCTGGGTCAAGTACCTTCCTGTCTACCCTGTGATCTCACATCAAGCTCTTCGGATTCTGACAATGTTTGGATCGATGTATCTTTGTGAAACTGCATTTTCCATGTTCATTGCAGTCAAGACGAAGTACAGAAACCGGCTGAACGTTGAAAGGGACATACCTTGTGCACTGTCTGCCATTCGACCACACATTCAAGATCAGGTAGCCAAGAAGCAGAGTCAAGTATCTCATTAAATTAGTAAGAAAGTAACCTCATTAATTATGCTGTGTATATTGCTTGCACAGAATTCATGCTGAATAGAAAGACTAAAAACACCCATTATTAAAGTTTTTCCTTAAAATCTGGGAGGGAATTTTATCAATTTGGATGAAGATGCGAGGGGGGCGAGGAGGGAAGGACCAACTACTAGAGGGGGCGTGGTGGTAAAAAGGTTAAGAACCACTGCACTAGAGCAATAGTTCTGATTTTAGGGGTATCACTGTAGTGCGGAGTGCCCTCAGCTCGCCACCATAACTGGTACATTTCACTGCCCTGATGGGGACAGATCTTCCTCGAACATTCAGCTTCACGGAGCAGAAGTCCAATTCATATCCCATGGACATCAGATAGTCCAGACCCAGAAGGTAAGGATCCTCCATGTCGTTACAAGTGGAGTGCCACAGGGTTCCGTGTTAGGTCCTGTTCTTTTCTTAATATATGTAGATGATATTGACGAAGGATTATGTTGTAAGATTTCAAAATTTGCTGATGATACTAAAATAGGTAACAGAGCAGATACAGTACTGCAAAGGCAAGCACTTCAGAGCGATCTTGATCAGCTGTTTAACTGGGCCCAAGTTTGGCAAATGGATTTTAATATTAATAAATACAAAGTACTAAACATTGGCAGTAAAAATGTAAGAGATAGTTATAGCATGAATAATGTCCAACTTGATAGGGTAAAACATGAAAAAGGCTTAGGAGTTATGATAACAGACGATTTGAAACCAAGCAAACAATGTACAGAAGCAGTGAAAAAGGCCAACAAATTGATTGGATTCATAGGCAAAGCATTTGAATATAAGTCCGATAATATCATTCTCACTTTGTATAATTCCTTAGTACGCCCGCACTTGGAGTACTGCGTTCAGTTTTGGTCACCATATTACAAAAAGGATATGGAAAACTTGAAAGAGTGCAGCGAAGGATGACAAAAATGATACCTAGATTGAGAAATAAATCATACGAGGAACGTTTAGAAGCCTTGAATCTCTTTACCTTAACTAAACGGAGGATACGAGGAGATTTAATTCAAGTATTCAAAATATTCAAAGGAGAAGATAACATGGATGTCAATAAATACTTCACAGTTGATCACTCGAATTATACTAGAGGCAATGGGCATAAAATAATTGGCAAACGATTCCACTCACATGAAGCTAAGCATTTCTTCTTCAATAGAGTTGTAAATATTTGGAATAAACTGCCCTCCAATGTAGTAAATTGTAATACAGTACTAACCTTTAAAAGTCGCCTGGATAAATATTTGTCGTCTAACCCCCAGCTTACTATGTTTACTCCTGAATAAAACACTTGTATAAATTTTTATTTTATTCTACTCTTTTAGAGCCTGGACCAATTTACTAAATGCAAATATATGCACGGTGATAATGTTTTAAGTTTCTTCCCGCAGAGCCGACCATGGGATCACTATATTTACGTGTATCTGTAACTTTTGAATTCCTGCAGAGACCAACAGAGACCACGGGATTATTAGCTATATTCACGTGTATCTGTTTCTTTTGAATTCCCGGAGAGTCCAACCAAGACCACGGGATTACTGTATTCACGTTCTTATCTCTACAGAGTCTCATCGTCCGCAGACGCCCCGTCAACTCAGTGTACCCATACATAGTGTCATGCGTTATTTATTTATTCGATTATTCATTGTACTTTACTACTTTCTCTTTCAGGTTATTCATAATGGTAGCTTATAGATAATGTATCATATAATGTAGCTTTTCCTTTTCAGTCTTTCCTATGAAATTTCCATGTCAGTTTTTCCATGCTGCATGGTGGTCTTTCTCACTTTTTCTTGCCAGTTTTGGCTGGAGGGTTTGGAGGTGGGGGGAGCCTTCTTGCTTTACTATCCTTATCCTTCAGCATGTAGAGTTAGATCTTGTAGTCATAGTCTACTCTGTAACAAACAGCCTCGAAAGGACCATAAGGTCTGTTGCTGTTTGCTTTCCTATGTACTCCTATGTACTGGAAGAGTAGCTTCTTGCCCTGCCACTTCAGTCCTGACATCCAGGGGTCCCCTCAGTTCTGCGCGGTGCCCAGTTACGCCACACAGCTGTTCTGATGACTCAGGCAGATACCGATGATGTAACACATCAGGCCTCACAAACGTCTGCTCTGAGGCTGAATTAATCTCCAGGGAACACTTCTTTCTGTCTACCCTCCCGTATATTTGCACACTGTTGATTGTCGTTCTCTTGAATGTTCACGGTGATGGGGCGACTTGGGAAAAGCTGGCTGGTGGTTGTCCCTTAACACCAGCCTCCACTGGTTTTCTACTTCTTTCTGGTCTTCTGCAGCCTTCTTCTTATCATTTTCTTCTTCTGGTACTCAGGACGGTACTCAGGACTGAAGTATCCCACCTCACTACATGTCCAACAAGCTTCTGTTAGAACTGAATATTTCATTGCACTACTCTGTTCCTGCTCCTTCTTCCATTTGTGACAATCCTCCCTCTTGTGTCCTGGCTTCCCGCAGAACCAGCAACCTCCACCAGTCTTCTGTTCCCTCTTCCACTTATAGTAGTCCCCTTTTCTGTGTCCTGGCTTTTCACAGTAGCAGCAACTTCCCTCAAATTATTCCGTTTCACACACCTGCCCCTTTCTTGTCTTGAATCCTGCACTACGACCTGCCATGAAAAGTGGACGTACTAGACCTGACATAGGACTCAAACTCTAGAGGCCTGGCTAGCACTTCTTGCATGCTTCTGGATTGTGCCTGCTTCATTTGCACTTTCAGCTCTGTACTGTCAAAGGCATCAATGAACTGGTCCCTCAGAAGAATAGCCAACAGGTTAGGTGCAGCTCCAGGAGACGTTTGATATGCCACGCTTTCCAGGTCATGAGGAAGCTACTTTAGGGATTCTCGTTGAGCCCGTACACGGCTCCGAAATCTTGTCTGTAAACCTCAGTCTGATACATGGTTCCATATCTGCGCTCCAGCACCTCTACTAGGGACTGATAACTGTTTCTGTCCATCACTGACATCTGGCGCAGAATTTCCATTGCAGCACCCTTAAGGTTAATAGCAAGCTGCAGGACTTAAATCTCCTATATTCTGATTATTTAACCAGCTAATGCTATCTTTAGATGCTTGGGATCCATCAAGATTCACCATACACTGTCCATTCTTTTCATATGCTCCCTGTACACTAGCCTGAGGCTCAGCAGTGCAGTATTTCTGTACAGCCTCAATTTTCTCACTTATTATCTTTACATGGTCGACTACATGCTTCAACGGCTATCTACATGCTGTCTGCACTCCATCACAATTCTCTCACTAATTGTCTTCAACTGGTCGTCTACATGCCTCAGCTGGTCGTCTACATGCTGTCTGCACTCCATCACATATTGCTTACCTCATACTTCTGTTGCTCAGTGAGTCGTTCTTTCTATGGTCAGCCTTTCGGTGTACATCACACAAGATCAGCTGAGGCGAAAATAAACACTGGCTTCTTAAAGTTCACTGTCTTTATTTTCCAAATATTTGCAATTAATGCTTTCCAACTTCACTTCACTGTTTTCACAAGCACTGGACGTATACAAACTTTACTAACTGCAATTACACTTAATGCTTGACAACACTTCACCATTTTCACAAGTTCCGGTGATACACAAACTTCAATAACTCTTCACTATATGGTAACAAAACTTCACTGCATTCACAAGTACTGAAAATGTACCAACTTCACTGCACTGACACTGCACCACACTCAAACTGAACTGAAAACCGACTAAACTTCTTCTATTCTCTTCCCCGTCCTTGTATAAGCTTCCTGTACGCTGGAGTTTTCTACATTCCACGAGAACTACAGTTGCCAACTCGTAGGTATCCGAAACATGAAAAGAGTTTTGTTACATTACACAACACTGTAAATTATTTACGTACAATCTTAAATTAAATTACATAATTTAACAAGCAGTCACATAAAACATTATAAAGAAAAAGAGCAGAAAAATTAATGCATAACTTACGAATAACTACGCTCGCTAACAGCAGGCAAACTGGCAACTCTGACTCGTACTGGAACCTACGGTACGGGAAATGTCGAGAAGAATCTCGACTTCCTAACTGGCAAATCTCGCTTCTTAACAGTACTATTTCACTATTTAGTTTTTAGGGTTTGTTTATTGATGACGTCACAAAACTGATGATTTCCTAGATGTAACAGGAAAAGGGGGGGGATTGGTTAGCAGGCGGGAAGAGAGAGGTAGAAGAGATAATGTAGGGTATATCCTAGGGTTTTTATACTGTCTTGCTGGGCTGAGTGCCAGAGAGGCGTTTGGGGACTTGCTGGAGGTATGTAGATTATTATTTATATTGTGTAATTCCCACATATGTTAGTGGAAGTGCCATGAGCCAGGCAGAGAAGTAACTCTATTCAGAGGCAGTGAAAGCCATATTGAGAAATCTGGTGTAGCACTTGTGAGGAATATTTGTGGTGCTGTGAGTGAGATTTTGGGGCTGTGAAACAAATGTTTTCATTCATTGTCATGTACTCATTTATTGTAATATAGTTAAGGACATATATATCACTGGAGTTTTCTTAAACCCGAGTTGGAAACGAGTTGCGAGTGTAATGGTGGATACTGTGTGACTGGTGTATTCAATTGATCCTTTTTTTGTCGAGAGCAGCAGTTTCCTAGGGGTAGAGGGAAATATTGTCTGCATTTTCTTGATCAATTAATCTGGCATGTTACTTTCAGGGCAGCCTGATTAACACACGTCAGTTGGGGTCATAACATGAATATTGGGGACCTGTCTGGGATCTACTTTGTTTTTCCATTGTGACTGTGGTGGTGTACTAACCAGTTGAGGGATCTTTGTATATAAATGTGCGGGTATACTACAGTAGCGTGTTCCACTGTACTCAGGTGAGCTGATGATTTTTGTCAATGTACTCAGGTGAAAATGGTCTTCTCTCTGATTCTCTAGTGTTTTGGATATTATATATATTTTTTTGAATACTCCTTGGCATATTTTTTGTGATTCTGAAGTGTTTATAATGGCTGCGGTGAAGTTTTTGGGGACCTTGAATTTACATTATCTGTAGCTATGTACTAAGGAGATTTGTGTAACATTGCGGAAAGGTTTGAGATAGGTTTGATATTTTTTTTTTTATGTGTCCGACTTTAGGCATAGGCTTGACACCCTGCTATCAAGGGGCAGCAGTCCTCCTACATACCATACACTAGAGGAGGAGATGCTGAGGGAGTTGATTAATGCTCTAATGGAGCAAGAGTTGATAAATGTAGAGGCGGAAGGAGAGAATGATGAAAATACAGTTCCAGCTAAGTGTGTAAGTGTGTTGACAGAGAGTGAATCATTTGCCTTGGAGAGATAAAAAGTGGAATGTGAGATGGGGATAGCGAGAGAAAGAATCAGGGCTCAGAAAGAAATATATATAAAAGAACTGGAAGTTAAAAGCAGGGAAAGTGTAGAAGATAATATCTCCGGTGTGGACAGGAGAATGATTTATGTCCCTGATGTTACAGAAGATGAGGAAGAGGATTATTTTCTTCAATCTGGGGAAGTTGCAGGGATGAGGAAGTGGAATAAGGAAGTGTGGGCTTTATTAGTGCAAACTAAGTTGAAGGGTAAGGCCAGAGAGGCTAATGCTTGCTTGAGCCTGGAGGAGTCTAAAGATCATGAGGTGGTGAAGGAAGCAATTCTAAAAATTGCACAGTTGGACGCTGAAGCTTATAGAAGGAGGTTCAGAGACGTTAGAAAATAACCAGTTGCAACATACTTGGAACTAGCAAGCGAATGCTCCATGAGATTTGATATGTGGTTAAAGTATAAGAGTATTCAGTCCCTAGAAGAATTAAAACAACTGATGCTCATGGAGCACTTAATGAATCGGATTCCTTATCATATGAGATAAGAAATAAATAAGTGTGAGGTAATGGAAGTAATGGAGGCAGGACGTAAGGAGGACCAGCTTAATAAGACATATGGAGTATACAGAGTGAAGAGTGATAATTGTATCAGAAATCAGTCACTTAGGGAAAAACAAAGTCAGCCACCATATACGGGACAGAGAAACAAATATAATCAGAGGTGTACTAATCAGAGATATCCTAATAGCCATGCTGCATGTAACAATGGCAATTCCCCACGGGTGAGTAACAATCAGATTCCAGGGCAAACACCACACTGGCATGGGCAGGGAAGTATGAGTAAAGGTGGTCAGAGGCCACCACTCAAGTGTTTTGGTTATGGAGAAGTGGGTCATGGCAAATTTCAGTGTACAAACAAGGCAAAGTCAGCAGGTTTGGCTGTGTCAAGATGTAAACAAGGAGGAACATGTCTGGAGGACATGAGCTTAGGGCACAGGGTAAAGCCAGCAGTTGATTTGGAGCCATTTCTTACTGAAGGAAAAAAAAATTGGAGATGGTGCTGAGAAAAAGACTGTAGTCCTGAGAGATACAGAAGCTAACCTAAGTTTGGTCCTCAAGAGTGCACTAGAGTGGAATGATGATTCTTACTCTCGTGAGGAGGCCAATGTCAGAGGGTTGGCGTCAGGACTATCTATTCCCTTGCACTATGTGTGGTTGGAGTCCGGATCTGTAAATGGCAGAGTGATGGAGGGAGTTAATAAGGAATTGCCTATTGATGGTGAGGACATGCTCTTGGGAAATGATTTGGCTGGTAACAAGGTTTTGCCAGAACTTCAGATGATTGAGAATCTTTGGAGAAAAGAGTAAACCAGAGCTGATCCTGTGTTGTTATATGACTGTTGGTGAAATTAGTGATAAGGTGATGTATTCCCATCCTGTGTTGTAACAAGTGCAATGGCACTGAGAGAGGAAGGTGACGATGATGTAAAGTTGGGTCTTACGTTTAATGATACACATGATGTTAATGATGTTACTGAACCAGATCGTGGTGATGTAAGTGGTGATGAGAGGACTGAGTACAGAGCAGAGTGCCAACCACTGACTGGCGTAAATGTAATCTTGTTGTTTTCAGTGCATCAAAGACTCAGTTCTTACACCCATCAACCTGACAAAATCTTCCACAGAAGTACCCAATAATATTTAATAAAATCGATCTCCACCTTATTGTGAGTAAAGATAAATCCATTGATGCACAGATGAATGACATGAAGTTAAAACCATTGTGGAATGAAGCTAGAAGGGATGATAAGCATGATCAATCTGTGGGTTATTACATAAAAAGGGGTGTGCTGATGAGAAACTGGAGACCTGTTGACTTCCCGGCATCAGATCATTGGATGATGAAAAGGCAGACTGTTATTCCTGAGTACTATAAGAAAAGGGTCATGGAATTAGCTCATGAAGATAGTTTGTCAGGACACCTAGGTGTGAGAAAAACGCTTGGGAAGTTAATATTGTCTTCCTTTGTGAAACTAACTTGGCTGTCACTTCCTGTGAAGCCTTATGCGACAACCACATAGCAGTATTTCCTCTTTTAAGGGTATGGACAAGTTAGCCGCTTTCATCTTCGTGCACAGGCTGGCCTTCCTGGTGCCTTGTGTTTCCTGTGGCGGGTCAAGGCATGCTGGTGACTGTCCAGGACCACATAAATGCTATCACTCTGGGGGTGCTCATGCTGCATCTTCTCGACACTGTCCTTGCTACTGCCTGGAAAAGAAGATTTTGTCGATTCATACCCATGAGAAGGTTTCGTTTCCTGAAGCAAAGAGGAGGTCTCTGACTCACTTCTTCCAGCCCAGGGTTACTTATTCTTCTGTACTTTCCGGTGCTCCTTTTTACTACTTCGATCTATTCAATAGCCCACTTCTCGTCTGGTGATTTGCAGGATGCTGTTCCCATGGTTCGTGCTGCTTGTGAAACTGGTGTTCGCCCACCCTCTTCTCCAACTGTTTCTACCCCCACTTCGGTGGCAGAGAGTTTGCGCACTTCCATAACAGTGACAGATGTCATGTTGATGTGTCTCCTTGCCTGGCCTTATCCAGCCTCCCCAGAGTTCCTTCTGTTCCTGGCTAGCATCGCCGTGGTTCCTCTGGCTTAGCCTGAAGACCTTCCACCTAACGCGTCTGTTGTGGAACTTTGTGTGGACCTCTCTGTGTTTCCCCTCCCCTGGAGTCTCTGAAGTCTAGCCATGTGCAGACTGAAGTTGGTGTATCACCAGTTGTCTGGTCCTCACTGGGGGATGGTGTTTCACAGATTGCTGGCGCTTCAGTTCTGTCAAATAAGATTTCATCCTCACAGGGTTCTCATCCTGTGGAGTCTGCTACTTCTGAGGGTTCTGTTGGTGGCACTGGTCGCTCTACTTTACCTAGGGCATCCTGCAAGGCGCCTTCCAGTCACTTTGTCCCTTGGTTCATAAGTGGAGTGTTGAAAAACTTTCTTTATCCTCGTCTTCGGATGGTCTACACAATGTGCAGATTCCCGGTGCTTGGTGGTCTCTTTCTAAGGGCCTTCCTAAGCATTGGTCCAAACTTCCTCGCTTGTCAGGAGCTGTACAGTCTTACACTTTATCATGATCCTCCTTCCACCATGGGCTCTATTATTCATTGGAACTGTCGGGGGTTAGATGCCGTTTGGGAGGAACTGTATCGTCTTGTTGCACGATTTTCGCCTGTATCCTTGTGCATCCAGGAACCCATGGTTAGTGATGCTCTTCCCCCCGGTCATTCTGGTTACAATGCTTTTAATTCTGATCCTGTTCCAGGCCAATGTTGCCACTGAGGTACTGCTCTCTTCCTTCGTCATGATGTTCCATTCACCCACCTGGACCTTTCCACTCACCTGGAAGCTGTTGCTGTTCAGGTTTTTCTACATCGTCGATATAGAGTTTGTAGTCTTCATCTTCCTCCTAGCGCTACTGTTCAGAGGGAGAATCTGGACACTTTCTTCATAGCCTGGGCGTTTTGAATGGTTGTCACCCACTGGGGGGTGACAGTGAGGCCTATCCTCGGGGTGTTACGCTGACTTCCTTAGTGGAGGATGCTTTGAGTGTTTTGAATTCCATTGAGAAGACGTACTTCCATAGCCAGGCTGGAACTTTTACTACCGTTGATTTGTCCCCGTGCTTGGCTGATGTTTTAGATTTTAACTGGGGTGTGTTGCCAGACCTGTGTGGCAGCGACAGTTTCCCATTACTTTTAACTGCTGCTGCTGGTGGACCTCAATCTCGTCTTCCTTGCTGGTGCCTGGATAGGGCAGACTGGCCACTTTTCATGGAATAATTTTCTATTGACCGGTGTGTGAATGATTTTGGCTGTGTTAATGAGGCATTGTCTTATTTCGTTGATATGTTGCTCTTGGCGGCCCTATTATCTATTCCAAGAACGAAAAGTCAGTTGCCTAAACGCCTGGTTCCTTCGTGGACCCCTGTGTGCAGTTCAGCAGTGCGAGCCAAACGAGTCGCCTTCTCTCAGCTTCGTCAACACCGTGGAGACCCTCAGTATCCGGTGGCGTATAGGAGGGCGCGAGGTCATGTACGCCGGGTTTTAGAGGAGGCCAGACGTTAATCCTGGAAGAGTTACGTTTCCTCCATCAGCTTAGACGTGGAACTGAGGGAGAAAAATTTCAGGAAATTAATCATTCCCTCTCCTCCTGCTTCATCTGCAGCAGGTGAGACGGTGGCAGATCCTTTTGCTGTTGCAAAGTTGATTGTCGATCATACTGCAAGTGTATCACAGAAGGATGCAGATTCGCCTTCGCCATGCTACCGTCGATGCTTTGGGCCATACTACAAAAAGTAATTGTCAGCACCATACCATTAAAAAGTAAACACCAGTACTGACGAACGTGGGCGTCTGATGTTCCTATTTTTGTACCATAAATAAAGGTGCTATTCACGCCAAGCGTTCGTCACCTGGTTATGGCGTAAAATAGTATTGGAATGTGACAAGAGAATAACGCAACCAGAGACCCCAATTTCGTGTAACAAACAAATATTCATAAATACGACAGCTGTTTTTTCCATTGGAAAACATTAAATTTTCAAAAATAAAATTTTCTTTGGTAGGCTTAAGTATACGAAAAATACAGGGCTGTTCAGATAATTTTACAAAACTAAACGTTTCTGTAAACGATTAAGAACAAACAAAACTCCTTGGTGGTGAGGTGATGATGTGGTGCATAATATTTGGAGTTATGATAATAAATTGCGCTCCCAAGTTAATTTAATTTCAGGTTACCTGTGTAATTTCTCAATAGATATTTGAAGCTGCAACAATTTTAAAGCTTGTGTATAAGCCAGCTCGGTACTGTAGTTATCACATTTGAGGACAAGCCAGTAAGCTTCTGCCTTCAGTCCAACAATATCCTTGTGTTAATCATGACATTAAAGAATCATTAAATTAATCGCCTTTTTAGTTAATCGAGTGCTTCGTGAAGTACATTGCTTGCAGTTTAAGCATACATTTGATTCATGCAGCAACTGCAATGATTGCAAATAATCAAAGAATCACGGTACTTTGCTGGCTACAGTACTACTTTTCCTCCATTTTTAGGCTAAATAAATATATACCGTACACTATACGAATACTGTATAAGCAACAGTATATTACAAGGTAGAAATTACAGATATTAGAGCTAGGTCTGTGTTGGTAAATGGTTAGTTAGGTCTGTATTTTTTGCCAGCTTTAGTGTTCTCATGTATTTTAAGTCACAGTAATGGGTAAAAATAATAAGTGCATAAACTTTTCATCAGTACCAACAAAATAATGCAGTCACTTAAGTATTTTATTGAAATACATACTGTATCTCGTTTTGACACCGATATAAATTTATAAGCTGATTTAGGTAAGATAAAGTTAAGTAAAGTTACCATTGTTTTGGTGAATTGGTTGGTTTGGATGCTGGCAAAAATATTTACGTTTTCATTCAAGCACTCATATTTGAGCATAAGTGTGTTGGCTATAATACAATATTTGTAAGTAAAACAATGCGGGTTATTTCATGAGATTCACGAAAAAAGAAAAAAAAATCTGAGGTATCCTTTTATCCCAAGAGCCTTTCTTACCTGTAAATAGCTGCAGGCCTAAGGAAATGGCATGTATCATGCATATATAACATACAAAAAAGTTAATTAGATGGAATGACAGTTACTGTATTGGAGGAGTAGATAGGTTTAGGAAAGACCGGGAATACTGGTTTGCGTGGAAGGGTTACACCAAAGCATGAATGTAGCAGTTGAGCTAGTGCTCAAAGAGGAAATAATGAGGTAAATAATGAGGTAAATATTTAGTGAAGGAGACCAACATCAAGCATATGGACAGCTTAGGAGAAAGCTAGGAAAACAGAACAGTAAGCAGTCCGATATTGTATAAAACCAAACTGGATAAAAGTACTGTAGAGGTAGAATGACTTCTTGGAAAAGAGGTAAGACTTATCTGGCAGACTGGGATATAAATATAAATACTGTACCAAGTAACCTAAGAAATCATCGCATACTGCTTAATGGTAAAGGTTACAATCCAGAACGTGAATGTCAGACGAGTTTAAATGCCGAGCAAAACTGGAAATTTACTAGCATTAGCCGAGACTAGGAAAATGGCAATAGTATAGGGAAAGAAAATCATAGTTAGATATAAAGAAACTGTATGAACAACTGGAAAAGTACACACTTCTGATAAACTGTATTTTCCAGTATGGTCTGTGGGCCATGGCTGGGTGATAGGAATGGAAAGAAATTGCTGAAGAAAAAATGGAGGAGTGTTACTGGATCCCTCATGTGTTGGTGCTGCCATGAATGTCACTGTTCAACCAGCTTTGAAAAGAAGCAAAGCAGTCTTCATGCAGAAAATAATTATGTATTAACATTGCATTTTCATGCAGCAGTGTAAGTTTAGAAACAAAGGTACTGCTACATGAGCAGCGATGCAGATAATCAAGATATACTACTGTATTAGTTCAGTCATAATCAGGATATACTGCTGTATAGTTCTTGACTGGTGGGCTAGAGGGAAACGTACTATGGATATCTATGAAGTACGCAATAATACATTCACTTTGCTCGTACAAATTCAAATCTGGATAGCTTTAACAATTATTTCACTCATATAACAGCAGCAAGGGGCTAAATGATAAATCATTCTCAGTCTATATAATATATTGTATCTTGCTCGTAAATACATTATCTGTATGCATTCTACCGTTAATATTTACTGATTCTAGCGCATATATACATTTTTCCCTCGTTGAAACAACAGCCTTGAATGGCTTAGCGATGTATGGTTTATTAAACAAAAGAAACATTCAAAATCTTCGCGTCGTTACCGCTCATGCAGCTTATTCTCGTCCAATGTAACGACTGTCGCTGCATTTAAACGCCTGAACTGGTATTCTCCAAGACTGATAAACATGATTTTTTATCTTTTTTTTTTTTGTAAAGATGATTGACGTTCAGAACGGTCTTACGACTGAACATCGCCATTCGACCGCCTGACCTCATGGTTATTATAATGGTCTCAGTTTTGCCTCTTCTGGGGTAGAATCTTCTAAGGTCCCCATTTCTATTTCTGTACTTAGGTGGGTTTTTCGCAGTACCATGATTCCTCTCTTGGCTATGATGATATTCATTATACCTTTTTATGTCACCTGTTTGATGAATCCCATTCGTTTCAGGGCCTGGTGTACTAGTGAATTTCCAGCTTGTTTGGATGTGGCTGTAGTTATTCCCATCCCTAAGCCAGGTGAGGATCATCTCAGGCGACAAATTATCGGCACATTTCTCCGATTTCTTTTATGTGTAAGGTCTTAGAAAAGATGGTGATTTTTTTAAATGCAAGGAACAAAGAACCAAAGGCCAGAAGCCCACAACATTGTTCCTTCCAAGAAAAAACAAAAACAAGAGCCAAATTCAAGATCCGTTCATTTCGAGTTGCCTGGACACACTGCGTTTGAAAGACTGGGGGTCATAGGCAGCAGGAAATTTAGGCAAAGGAAGATAGTTCCATGGCCGTCCAGTGTGGTTTTTCTTGAGAGGTGACTTCTTATCCCTTGTCCAGTATGGTTTTCGTAAAATACGGTCAACCTCTGATGGCCTTCAGTCTCTGAAATCATCTGTCTGTTAGGCTTTCTCCACTAACCAACAGCAGGCCACGGACTTCTTCGATAGGGAGAAGGTATATGACGCTACCTGGAGTAACGGAATTTACTTTCTCTTCATGAGGTTGGCCTTCGTGGGCACTTGTCGATTTTTATTCAGCAGTATTTATCTAACCGCTTTTTTAGGGATTCGAGTGGGGAGGGGGTGCTTTTTAATGATCGTGCAGTAGTGTGATCAATGTATTCCCAAATGGTGTACATGCCTCACATGTCGATGACCTTCCTATTTCCGTCACTGCATCTCGAATATCTCTGGTTGAAAGGAGGTTCCAGCTGGCTCTTAACAGAGTTTCCCAGTGGGCCGAGTCTCATAGTTCCCATTTTTCATCTATAAAGAATGTGGCTGTGTATTTTGGTCGTCATCTTGGGGTTCACCCAGACCGTGACCTGTATATATATGGTCGCCGACTGACCTAGTTTCGTCGTATTTGTTATGTTAAGGCAGCTTGTATTAAGGCCTAGAGTCTCATACCTCATGGGGTGCTGACAATCAGACCCTCCTCCCCTTGCATAGATCTCTTATTCTTTCTAAACATGAATATGAATGTGAGGTCTACCCTTCTGCTACAGGTGCCTGTCCCCAAACCTGTTTATTATGATGGTATTCCTTTGGCAACTGGGGCACTCAGGTCATCCCTGATTTCGAGTTTATTGGTCGATGCTGATGCCATCCCATTGGATTTATGTTGCCAGTAGTTGATGATGTGTTGGTATTATCTTCACTGCCTCCCTGACGTTGTGCCTTGCGCCGTGATCTCCCAGGATTACCTATCTTCTGTTTATGACATTTGTCCTAGTTTCCAGAAGCCCTTTGGTTACAGGGTCCAGCCTGTTTTATCAGCCATTTCTGTTCCTAGGTTGGCAGTTTGCATATCACCAGGGTAAGTTTTTTATTACTCCCTCATGTGACAGTCTGTAGGTTCGTTGTTTGTGAAAAGAGCTCACTTTCCTCTAAAGTGTGCCTCTCTCTCTTTTTGCAACATGTCTCTGCTCATGAGGGCTCCGTTCCTGTCTACAATGATAGATCAGAGACTGATATGGACCAAGATTTGTTGTCATCATCCCTTCCTTCAGTTGGGGCGATAGCCATCCTGGGACGGTTCCAGTTTTTACGGCGGCTCTGACTGCGATTTTATATGCTTCCCAAATAATTTTTGCTCTCGCCTAGTCTGCTTTTGTGAATTTTAGTGACTCTTACAGTGCTCTATTTGCGCTGGTTTTATCAATTTTAAAGTAGCTGTTCCTCCTTTCGTGACCGTCGTGTGAGGTTTTGTTGGGTTCCTAACCATGTGGTGTTGAGCTAGCTGATCTGGCTAAAACAGCATCGGCTTCCCCTCCTACTGTGCGATCCCATCCCCCTCTGCACTGGCTGCCTGCACATGATTTTTACCCTTTTATTACTGGACGGATTCGGTGTTGCTTGCAAGACCACAGGGATGTGGTGGGGGCCTAACAAGATGCGTGCTATTTATGGTGAGATGGGCTCCTTCACATACTGAGGCTTGTCTCGCCGGCGGGAGACTGCTTTATGCCGGTTGCGAATTGACCACACCCTGTTCTGTCGCGAATTTTTAATAGAGGGCACTCCCTCTCCATTCTGTGATGATTGCTAGGTCCCCCTGACTGTTCAGGACTTGCTGGTGAATTGTCCCAGTCTTAGGGCTTTACGGCATAAGTACCTCTCTGAGCACCGGGTGGGTGATGGCTCGTACCGTCGTCTTTCATCGGTGCTTGGGGAGGTTCCCTGGGTTCCCTGTTCTGTGGGAGGGGTAACCCACAACTGTGTGGGGACGGCTGGACGCTTCATAAGATTTAGAGTTCGGTGTTTTTTCTGTTTTTAGTGTTTAATGCATCCTTTTGTGTTTTTGCTGATGTTAGTGTGCTTTTAATGTTTATAATTTTACTTGTTTTTCAGATTCTTGTCTACTTTTATTCTTTGGTGTCGTCTTTTGCCTTGATGTCAGGCGGTATATGATGCCGGCAGTTGCGCCGTCAGTTTTTTATCTCGCTTAATCAGTCAACCAGTCAATCCACCAAAATTTGGTAAAATCGGATAAAAACTACTTCAGTTATTTATGTTCACACTTACGGGGAATCAGTTCGAATTACAGGGGGACAAATAAAGAATTGGAGCAATCATCAACCCACCACTGAGATTTTGCTCAGGTCGGATAAAATCGTCTGGTGGTAGTCTGGCTAAATAAGAAAAAAAAAATGTCATTGCAGAGCTAACTACACACACACACACACACACACAGTTGAGGTGTCAGAGAGGCAACACGTATACTACATTGCGCTGCACTGGCCACCCTTGGCCACAACTGGCCATACCTAAATAGTATCTTGATATGAGTCAAGCACTGTACTAGGTAAACTAAATGGTGTTCTAATTTAAACAGGAAACTTAAAAGTGTTGTCCAAATAATAAAATATAGCGAATTAGTGCAGGAATGCGCTGAGTAAGCTCATCAGTAGTTTAGTCTGCGGCGTGTACCAAGGGATGCATTCTTGTAAGTAGAATTTTCTTCTCTGAGTACCACAAGATGACCACCATCTTTAGTAAAGCGAATTTGGAAGGAGTTAAGATAAGGAATAAGGGTAAAAAACGGGATGATGATTTCTACCAGGAACTGGTTGAAATGGAAACGTACAACAAACTAACACAGAGGATATACAGCTTAGAGAAGGCATTTCAGAGTGAAATGGATGAAATGAAGAAGCAATTGCACATGCAGAAGAAGCAAAATGAAATATTAGTGATGGAATTAAACATGAAAGACACAACAATAGATGAGCTGTCATTTGAGGTGGGTTCACTTAGAAGGAAGATTAGTGAAATGGCAAGCACAGTCGTCAACGATGAGGGTATTATGGAGGTGTTCAGAAATACGGACACAATTAAGCAGGCATGCAGTCTGATAGATCACAGCAGTGATACTGAGAAGATAACCCAGGTGAATGAAGCAATGCAAAGTTACAAAAATGATGTGGAGACTACAAACAACCTAAAAACGTATGGATGAAAAGATGCCTAACTCACGAGCAATTGGGATTACAAAAAGAGAAGAGGAAGGAGGCAAAAAGTACGAGGGAAGATCAGAGGAGGAGAAGAGTACATTTTTTTTTACAAAGTAATTGGATTGCAGGTAAGAAAGTGGTACATAACCAGAAGGGAATATAAAGGAGGAAGGTAGTAGACCAGTGGTCCCCAACCTGTAGCTCACAGGCGCCATGGCGCCCTCGGACCTATACTGTATTATGGCGCCCGCAAGGGATCACCAGAAAACTGTGAAATATTCTTTCTTTTAAAGTTAAACAATGAAAATTAC
>JAGKTI010019184.1:0-17165 GCA_018397915.1 Birgus latro | reverse complement strand
TGTGTGTGTGTGTGTGTGTGTGTGTGTGTGTGTGTGTGTGTGTGTGTGTGTGTGTGTGTGTGTGTGTGTGTGTGTTTTGCATGTCTGTGTGTATCTTCTTTCAACTTTTTGTAAACTTACGTATAACGCTGGTCTTGTGTTTCACGTCTCGTCTCTCACACCCACACAAAACGTACCTGAAAAGAAAGGAGGAGCGTCTTATATTTCATCTAAGTCAAGGATAAGCCACATAATCCCCCTTTCTAAGACAAAAAATCTTCCTTGCCTTTATAAATCCTGCTCAGAAAATCAGGATGGGAGTGCAAAGGCTCTGAATGTGAGACGATGATCAGGGTGTGTGGAGAAGATTTGAGTGTGTGTTGTGGATCTGAATGTGTGGAGAGGATTTGGGCGTGTGTGGAGAGAGACTGAGTGTGTGAAGAGGATTTGAGTGTATGGAATGGATGTCGAGATCAGTGTATGTGGGGAGGATCAGTGTGTAAAAAGAATCAGTGTGGAGAGGATCAGAATGTATTGTGAGGATTAGGGCGTCTGGAAAGGATCAGAGTGTATGGAGAGGATCAGAGTGTGTGGTGAGGATGTGGAGAGGATCAGGGTATGTGAAGAAGACTCAAGGGGGGGGGGGAGCCTGGAAACTCCTTGATGCAGCGGATCGTAGCGGATGAAAGTCTGGGGTTGACCTCCTTCACAACTCACGATTTTCCGCAACCAATTTCCATCCCAAAACATCGCATCCCAAAATTCCCAGCCCAAAACATCGCATCCCAAAATTCCCATCCCAAATATCACATCCAGAAATTCTCAGCCCTTTCGATGCTGTAAACGTATTGAGTTTTATATTTATTTTGACGAATGACGATTTTCTTCAGTCAGAAAAATTAGAGTCAAAATCTGAACCCCTCGGCATCTCCAGTTTTCCGAAATATTTGTAATTCCTTTGTACTCGATTTATTATTTATTTATTTATTTATTTATCTATACTAAAGAGAAGCAAAGATTGAGGCCTGCAATTAGGTTGTTTGTGAAGTGTTGAAATAGTAAAGACTAAAGATCCATTCAAGATGCTTGAATAAACCTTACTTAGCCCCTTCAGTCCGGGTTACGTCCTTTTCATTCTCTTCTTGCAGTCTTTATACGGGAGTATTTTATTCAGCTCAGGAGAAACTAATGGTCGTAGGCTTAACCATCAAACTCCGAAGTGGAAACCAAACTCCTTATTTCTGACGATAATTTCTGAAGGAATAGAGTCAGATGGAATATGTTTAGCCTTCCTGTAATACTGCTAACTGCACTTTGTAATGTGGGATGCAGGCTGACCATACCTTATAACCACAGGCAATACAAGTAATGACAGGATTAGGGGTTTGCATTCCACTTTGAGATTTAAAATTTACGACTACGGCCTATATTAATCCCTTCACAACTACAGGGCTTTCCTAAGTTGTATATAATCGTCTGTTTATCATCCAGATTCAAAAACATAATCGGACTGAAGTGGTTAAAGAATAATGGTCAAAGCAGAGGTGTAGATATTGTACATTTGTTTGTATGGGAAAGACTGAGAATAGTTTTTATCCTGCATTGTATCCCTGCTACATTCAGACAATTCTATAATCCCCTCACTCCGATAACGTCTCTTATATTGTGATTCATTCTCTCGCTAAACGATTTTACTAAGCTTAGGAGAGTATGAAATGGAGGGTTTTAGATATATATCCCCCCCCCCTTGAAATGTAAATCCATTTTGTGAGGCATCCCTTGATCTGGAAATAATCTCTCCTTTACCTCAAATAATATCCTAACCAAGCTTCATAATATCGTCCTGCCATTGCAAGAATAAAATAAAGTGCTTCAACAATCTGGTTCTCTCTTTTTCTTGGCTGGCTTGTCAGGTTGCCAGAAGGAAGAGTCCGGCTGTACTGACTTTAAATTGGCTTTCAAACAATGCAATGGCCAGCAGTCAGGAAACTTTTGGCCCCCGACGCACGGTGCCCGGAAAAATACGCATATAAGTCTGTGCAGTAAGAGAAGTATAGGAGAATTTGTGACATTCCCACGCCTAGTATTAAAACTGGAAAATGTTCTACAGAAATACGTAGGCATTTTCAATTATAATTTTTACGATACTCCAGATTTATGTTGTTGTTGTTGTCGTTGTTGCTTAATCCCTGTCTGTCTGGCCAAGCAAACCAGTCGACCACAGGTAAGTAACTGCCTCCATGGGGCAGTCCTACAGGTGTCGTAAATCACATAACGCCATGCTGGGATCCGGCGCCCCCTTTTGACAGATACACGTAGCGCCTCACTACGGTCTGACCAGGGACCTTCCCACGGCGATGCACAGGGAAATATTAGAAGGTTTGGCTTCCGGATGCACGCTGCAGCTTCTCCACTGAGGATGCAAAGTGCCACCACGTGTAGGCTCCTCGCCAGCGTCTCCAAATATACGTCTAGCTTCATACTGTGGCATACTGATATATTCTTGAATGGCATTATCTGTATATTGAAGTACTCACATCCTAACGCCGTTCAGTACAAGAATTATGTCCTACGACAGGTGAAGGCTTCATAAATATCTCAGGCTCACCTCTCATCCTCCCTCTCTTCCCCCTCTCTCTCTACCTCTCCTCCCCAACTATCTCCCCCTCCCTCCTCTCTCTCTCACTCTCTCTCTCTCTCTCTCGTCGTCCTCCTCCTCCTCACTTCTTTTATTAAAAAAACCAGGCCTGGTTTTCTATTCAGCACTATTATTCAGACCCGAGAAATGGCCTTGTCTTGAAACTTTATTTTTCTCTAAGGGATACAAAACCGTCTGAAATATGCTAGAATAATCGAATAATACGAATAAAACAGCCTGCGTTTCATCTCCGTCACAATACAGTCTTTAATATAAACTTAAACATATATTTAAAATAGGTGCTGCCACTATGCCTTTTGATATAAGAGCATATATTCGCAGTCAATTGACTAATTAAATCCAATCTGAGTCACACAATCGAGGTCAACATGGCACTACATCTTTCACATGCACTATTCTTCCTACAGACACTTTCTCAGACGTGCATGACCAGCATGAGACTGGGTTAATTCCGGCTACCGCTCTCCCTCAAGAAGGTCAGGTGCTCCGGTGGGTCTCAATCAGCTGAAACAGTGACAGATCCCCATTACACTACAGGCCTGTCAATACCTTCACTACGATGATGTCTGATTTTAGGTTCAGTGCCTTAGGTCTGTTTCCTTCAGTTTAATAAAGACCCACGCATGGAAACTGACTTTTATGATTAACTCGTCCACTTCGAAGGGAGGTGTTATGGTGTCTGGCTTTACAGATGAGCGTCTTGAGTCTATCCACTGGTCCCCTTATGATGAAAAAATCATATCGTGGAAGAATGAGTAAACTTGGAATACGTCTTGGGGCTGAAGGGGTTAATGCATGGTACCGCCGTCGCATTATCATCCCGGCCATGCACACGTGAACAATGAATGCATGATGTGGGCGTGTGAGGTGGCCCGGTACGTCGTGCTTACAGATGAGCATCAGGCAGTGTTCCCAGGGCCGGCTGTGTCCTCATATGCCTGAATTATGTCTTCTTGTCCTCATTGTGTTCTCTTATGCCTGCTTGTCCTCGTTGTGTCCTCTTATGTCTGCTTGTTCTCGCCCTGTTCTCTTATGTATGCCTGTCCTCGTCCTGTCCTCGTAAGTCTGCTTGACCTCTAGCTGAAGTGGTTAAGGTGTGGTAGGCCAGACAAATAACTACAGATACGGTGCTAGAAAGAAACCCATACCCACGAGAATACGGTCTTTCGTTGTCGGCTGGCGTCCTATTCCGCCTTGATTATGCCTATCTGTCCTCGTCTCGTCCTCTCTTCCTCGCCCTGCCTCACTGTCTTCGTGTCAGCAGTTATTCGAGTGGTTGGCTATTGGGTGAGACGTATTGGGTTGACTGCCAGATTAACGGAACGTATTTAATTCAGAAGCTTCCTACCACTTGCAGTTGCCGCCGTCATCATCGTGGTAATGGTCATCGTTATCATCAGTCATCGTAATCATCATCATTAAAACAAGATTCTCATTATTATTAACGACGTGGGTTGGAGCCAAAATAATCTTAATACTATCCACTCTCAACATTGGTATGGGTAGAAACGGGCAGGACCCAGAAACAGGAATTAGGACAGTGCAAGAACAATCATTAGTGTGAGCAGGTTCATTAAGCCACATCTCCAATAATCACTCATCATTGAAGCCTTCCTAATTCTCAGCGGGGCAATAATCGATGGAAATATATAATGCTATTTGCGGGAATAATGACCGTATTAAACTTGATAACTTCCCGATAGATGCAGTAATATACTAATTAATATGCGGTATAATTCCACACATCCAGCAGTCTGATCTGAGGCGGCAGTTTGAGTGAGTAATGGCCTGTCCCCGAGCCAAAGGTTCAGATTATAAAAACTGGGATCGCAAGGGTGAAGAAACATAAATCGCTTAATAAGATGTGCCAGGAAGTCCTCTAACACTACTAAAATGTTTGCCTCCTGTGTGCTAATGTTTGATGAGCAAAATTACTCGTGAAGGAGGACGTGCAATGAAGGTCTCTTTAAGACAGGAAAATATTGGTTCTTTTTGTGTTCATTGACAGTCGGGACAACTAATATCTTCTTCCAGTAACATCTAGCAATATTTTTCATCTGAGTGAGTCAAAGGAGCCTGAGAGTGAAATGTACAGTATAATATGCAGAATACACAGCTTGGGTAGTATGTGCAAGGGAGTTTTCTAAAGCCCCAAGAACGAGACCTCTTGTGTGTAGGGTGAAGTGAGAAGTATGACAATAATCGGACACAGCTGGTTACTTTATAATCTACAAAGAAAATCGTCTACGGAAATGTGCAAGGAAGCTCTCTAAGCTGATGAGAATGCGACCCCTGTGTGCTAATGTAAGGAGAAAGGGATAACGTCTAATATGCAAAATAAATCGCCTAGCAAGACGTGCAAGGGAGCTCTCTAAGCCTGGAGAATGTGGCCCCTAGTGAGGCGAGGTGAGTGACCCCATTGTCAGTGTGGTGGTTCCCATGGGTGCCACAAGACCACTACTTACCCACCCACCCGTCCACCCACACCCACACCCACACCCACACCTACACCTACGCACTGCCTTTATGACGTTTATCCTGCCCTCATACTCTTCCACTAACAACCTTTATTAGTTTAAGTGTGCGAAAGTCTGGATACGCCACCATTTTTTGACGTTAAATTCTGAAGCAAGTGATGATAAATGAATATGCCTGACCCCTCTCTGTAACTGCTACCTGGACTGTCTAATCAGGGATGTAGGCTAATCACACCTAACAACTGCAGGTGTTCCTTAAATAATCGTCTAAAATTAGGAGTTCGTTTACACTTTAATACACTCCGTAAGTCGCCATTCTGCTCCTGGACTCTTACTTTAAATTCACCTCTTTAATCAGATGATGTCTTCACGCACTCACACACACACACACACACACACACACACACACACACATTATCCTCTTGTCTGAACGTTTCCTTTGTTCACAGGCACACGCACATTTCATCTTTTTTCATGCTTCTGTAGTCTCTCTCTCTCTTTCTTTCTCTCTCTCTCTGCAAAGCTAGCTCTCACTGGGGACTCCACAGGTAACTGAAAACGTCTTCCCTCGGCCATAGCTTTCCATCATCCCAGTCTCCACCTCGTCCCTCCACTCTACCTGCCTCACTCATCACCTTCTTCACTTTTTTCCTTCCACCTGCTTCTCCACCTTCTCCTCCACCACCCTGCCTGCCCTCTCCACTTTGTCTCACCATCCACTTCTCCACATTTCGTCCTCTTTCGTTCCCTGTTCGTTCCATCAACCATCCACAAGGTCCCCTCATCTCTTATCATTCTTCACTCGTCTTTTTTTGCACCTCTCCACTTTTTTTCACTTTTTCCTCTTTTACCATCTCTCTCCCACTTGTCCCCCTCCACATTTTCCCTCCACGTCCACCGTCCTTTCCCTGGCCTCTTTATCGTTTCACTTCCTACATATTTTCTCTCTTTCACTCTTTCCTTTCTTCCCACCACCATCCTTCAACGTTTACGCCCCTTCTTTCTCTTCCATTCTCCTTTCTTTCTTGTTCTCCACACTCTTCCTCTTTCCTTATTGATTTTCTTTACCTTATTTTATCAATCCATTTACCCTTCCCTAACTAACTTCCCTCCACTTCTAGTTCTCCATTCTTCTCTTCCACTCATCTTCACTGTTTTCCTCTGCAACTTTTTGCCTTCCTCAGTGATAGTTTTCCTCTTTTCCCATTTCATTTTATCCCTTCACCTTCTCTCCTCTTTCACACTTCTTTTTCCTCCATTCCTCCACTTTCCTTACGCAAAGTAGCGCTTCTACTTTAACCCACAGACATCCTTACACTACACCTTTTGCGCATCACATTTTTTCTTGTCCTATCCAATCTATGCACCGAACATACATTTTCTAACACCCCAATTTCCACTGCTCTCACTCCTATTTCTTGTCTCATCCAATCTACGTACCCCACACACATTTCCTAGCAGTCCCATTTCCACTACTCTCTCCACCTCCTCCTCCACCTCTTCGTTTCTTCCACTCGCCTCCTCCACCCTCCACTGCGTCTCTCAGTATTTCAAGCTCTTCCTCCAGCTTTTCCCTATACTCTTCCACTTTCCTCCTCCACTTCCTCCAGGTGGTATAGTGGTTAAAACGTCCCTGTTGGAGTGCCGGTCTTGCATAGGTAAAACTGATTATGTAATGGCATCAAGGGAGCAGGTTAGTCATCTACCTTTAAATGTACAGGGCTATGATACCCACCCTCTAGTCCCATTACCTCAAAGGGCTGGCTGTTACCGTTTCTTTTTCTCTCCTTTTCTTTTCATTCCTCCTTTTTTCTCTCTTTAATCTTTGTTTTCTTCTCCTTTCCCAGCTTCTACCCAGCCTTCAACCTTTACCCTTTCCCTCCATCGACTCATTCATCTTTACAGCCAACCTCACCCTCGTAAAATCATCCATCCTTAATTCTAACCTTTGGCTCTTTCATCCTCTCTCCACCTTCGTTCTCCGTCCTCTCTCTCTCTCCACACCCCTTCCACTCCTCCCTCCACCACACCCCACCCCTGTCTCCACACTGAGTCACCCTCTTTCTACACACCCTTTCCCACCCTTCACTCTTTCTCCTCCATCTTGCACATTTCTCTCTCTTTCTCTCTCTCTCTTTCTCCACCACCTCTACACTTTCTCCACTCTTCGTCTCTCTAATCATCCCTCTCTCTTCACCTCCCCTATCCATTCCTCACTCCACCCCCCCCCTCTACCCCTACATCCCTCTCTAACGCTCCCTGCAGCCCTCTCCGTCCCTCTCTAACCCTCTCCACCCCTCCACCACACCTGCCTGCCTCCACACTGAGTCACCTGTCGGTTCCCACGTCGATGTCCCTTCGGCCGGAGCTCCACAAAGGGAAGTGATTTGCAGCTAAAACATGGACCAGAAACTATTGGGCCAACAGAGGCAAGCTGACCAGTTATGAATCACGCAGAAAGAAAGAGTTGTAGAGAAAGTGGGGGGAAAAAAAGTAAGAGAACTGGAGAGAAAGAGAGAGGAAAGTATGCAATCTATGTGAAGGAGAAAAAATAAGGGAAGGAAAGAGAAGGGAAGAGGAGGAAAGAGAAGGGAAGAGGAGGAAAGAGAAGGGAAGATACGTGAAGAGAAGGAAAATGAAGAGAAGAGAAGGGAGGACAACGGGAAGAGAAGCGAAGGAAGGAGAAGAAAGTGGAAGAGAACAGTATATCCTGTTCAGTCAGAAGCACCTGAAACACCACTCCATATTATGTATTTGATTACAGAATTCAACTTTCCACAAAGCTCAACCATCTAATTAAAAAATCACACTCTCTTCCACCTCGGTTTACACTGCGAACGGCCTAAGCTGAAGAAAATCGTCTGGTATTAGGAAGAGAATATTAAAATTTACTAGAGTACTTGAGTAAATGCAGACCCGCTTCAAACCCACTCACAACGAAACGTCTCCTTTTAAGCTAAATAAAAGCGTCTGAGCGTACCAAGAAAAAAAAAAACGCTGTAAATGAAATAAAACATATTTGCAAAAAAGTACCACCAGTAAGAAAGATAAATTACCCCCAAAACCGCAGTAAATAAAATGAGATAAAATACAGAAACCGCGACTGAGAAAGCTAACCAAGGAAAAAAAAAATAAAGGAAATAAAATAACGACTGCCTAAAAGTACCGACATTCAGAAAGACAAAAGTAAAAATCTTCGCAAACAGCCAGAGACGAAAACTTCACCAAAATTATGACGGTAATTTTGGCGGCAGCGGGGCTTGGTGTGGCAACGTATTCGCGATGATCCGGTCACAAAAACTTGGCTAATTTGGCTACTTTTGCGGCGTGTGTGGATCCAGCCGGGGTTAATGTGCAAAGAATACGGCAGAGTAAAAAGCAGGGGAGAACTAGTAATGTTTTATGCTGTTTGGCTTCGTGGAAATTAATATGAGAATATTTAAAGTGAAACATGAACAATAACGATAACAAAAACTATTACGCCTACTACTACTACTACTACTACTACTACTACTAATAATAATAATAATAATAAAAATAATAATAATAAAAATAATAATAATAATAATAATAATAATAATAATCTTCACCCATTCACTATAGGGTACCTCCTCCTACATCAGCCTAAATAATCTGGTGGTGATAATATACGAGCAAAATATAAATAAATACGTAAATATATAACCAAGGCAAAATGGCTTCATCATCAAAGGGTCAAAGTTAGACGCCGTAGAGAGTTTTCAAGGTGATTTTTTGGCCATCCCGTCAAGGAAAATGGCCACAACTCAATTACACTTGGTAAATGAAACCGTGAGTTGCAGTAACTTTGGGGCCGGTGACGTCAGAGATGGAAGAAGGTCACACACGGGTCAACTAATATCCTTTTACTTTATCTCAGTCTATTTTCCTTACTTATTTGATGTATTTGGTCTCTCTCTCTCTCTCTCTCTCTCTCTCTCTCTCTCTTTCTCTTTCTCTCTTTTCTCCTCTCTTCCCTTCTTCCTCTTCCTTTCTCCTTCTCCCCTCTTCTCTCCTTCTTCCGTTTCTCTCTCTGTCTCGTTCTNTTATTTGATGTATTTGGTCTCTCTCTCTCTCTCTCTCTCTCTCTCTCTCTCACACACACACACACACACACACACACACACACACATTCCGAAATGCTGTGTTAAAACTGCTCCAGGAAAAATGCTTTAACTTTACGGTGAAAAACATGGTACCCTTCCGTAATTTAGTAGGAAATGGCTTCAACGAAAGGACATTAAACATTTTCTCCCTCCATACGACACATCACCCTCCCTTACACACCCCATACACATTAGTCTCCCCAGTACTCTGCCATACTTTATCTCTCCACCTGCATTAATACTGACCTTTACGCCGCTTCCTGTGAGGGATGGCCTACTAAAAAGGACCTTCAGATACACCCGTTCCTATTACGTGACGATCCTCTTCCCACACCACCATCAACCCTTATAAACTCCCCTTCCAATCCTTTTACGGGAATCGAAGCCTAAATAAATGTAAATCAAGACACTAACATCCCTATTCAGTAAGGACACTGCTTCCCACAACACAAGGCCCTCTCTCACCTTGCCTCTCTCCTCCTTCACTGTCATTGGTGGCCAGCTGTAGTCAGAAGTACAAATGACTAGTAACCAAGAAGATTCATTCCTATTCATAACTAAGGCGGCTCATCGAATTACATATAACCATGTGTTAGTATTCAACTTCTGGTAGATGAAAAAAAAAAAAGTGACTATACCCGCGTTAATATCAACTTTTAATGTCCATATTTTACGCCGCTTCCTGTGAGGGGCTACCACGAATAAAGGATATCCATACACTTCAGCCCCTATTCAGTAACGACCTATCCCTGGGACATCAATTTCGTCTCTACTGTTTACTTTTCAGACCAATTTAGGTGACGAGTGGCTTAGGAAAGAAAAAGCCTCCAAACATTTCTGTCCCTACTCAGTAACGATCTCTTATCTATCCACCTCTTCCCTTTCGCAAATGTGGTCCTCTGATATCCTCAATTTACTGCATATTAAACCATGGGATAAAGTTTAATTAAGTCTGATTTTTTTTAAATTGGTGGAATTAGTTAGGCGGGATCGAGTGGAGTACCCTTACCATTTTTTTTTTTTTTTTGCCCCTTTAATTTAGCTCTTTTCGTGATATGAGCTGAGGGTAATCGTCTGTCTGAAGCAGGAACGAAAAAAAAAAAATGACGTATTGCTGGGAAAGATTTCTAAAAAGTCGAGAAAGAGTAGAAAACATTACGAGAAAGAGCCAATAAACGGGAAATAACAGGAGCCAATAAAGAGAAAAGATAGGCACTCAATTAACAGCCAAAACAGAGCCGTAGAGGAAGCACCAGAAAAAAAGAACCGATAAAGAAACAGGGAAAGAAGATGAGGCCAAAGAAGAGAGAAAAAAATAGGGTAGCGAAGTCATCTATTGGGAAGCCGGAAGACCCCCCCACCCCCCCCCCCCAAAAAAAAGGAAAAAACCAATAGATCCAAAAAAGACGAAAAGGGAGGTTAAACGAGAGGGAAAGAAAAACTGGGAGGCGAACTCATCTCCTGGGCAGCTGAGTGTGTGTGGTGGTGGCGGTGCTGAAGACCTGATCACTTTATCTCGTGTGATCGCCCGCCCACCCTCCAGCCCTCCCTTCACTAGCACGTCATTTTAGGTCACAAGGGAGGTCATTTAGAGGTGAGAGAGGGGTTATTTGGAGGTCAGAGAGGGGTCATTTGAAGGTCACAGGGGGTCATTTGAAGGTCACAGGGGGCATTTGAAGGTCAGAGGGAGGTCATTTGGAAGTCAGAGAGAGGTCGTTTGTAGGTCAGACAGGGTGCACTTTGAGGTCAGAGGGGTCACTTAGAGGTCAGACAGCTTGTGAAATTACGCTGAAATATCTCTGGGGTTATTCTGAGATTACAGTGAAGTCAAATCAATGGAGGTCAAGGTGGAAGTTAGGTTATATTTTGATGATTCCTTGTGATTAATTTTAAGTAAGGTAAGTTTGGCGGTAGACATGTAATTTTCAGATCCGAGACGCGTATTTTCTGAGGTAATTTAGAGTTTAGCTTGAAGTCACGTCATTCCTGAGGTTATTCTTGTGACATCAACATTCTGAGATCATGGTAAGCTTCGCCTGAGGTGAAACTGAAGTAATTTTGAGGTCAGCAAGAGGTCAGGTCATTGTTCTGGAGAGGTCATTCTTGATTTCGGCCTTCTCTTGTTCGTTTTTCCTTTCAGGGGTCAACTTCTGCAGGCTTTCAGGTTTGGTTCGTTGTTCTCTTACACACACACACACACACACACACACACACACACACACACACACACACACACACTTCCATATATTACACAGCCAATCCCTCACACTTACCACACATTATCTATCTATCTATTGCCAGACACCTTAATCCCGCAAAGGAAGGCCACAAACAAATCGCCTCCATGTCGCCCTGTCGCCTGCCATTTCACTGCCCTTTCTCTAACTCACACACCCCTCTCTCATACACCTCTCCACACACTGCTGCCACAAAACGCACTACCACACCATACACAACCACCACAACACACACAGCACTGTCACACTCCACACTGCCACACCACAGATTTACTGCACATACACATTCGCCTTCACCAAGGATATAGCTCACTTCACAATCAATTTCATTCCCCACACTACCCCCCACAATAACGCCACTGCAATAACGAGAGGATTGGAACCGCCTGAGGTATAAAAGGTATCCAGGAGTGTATCTGCTGACGTCAGTGGAGTCAGGAGGGTGTATGAGATGGAGGTGTATATTAACTCTAAAGCCTGTATTCTCTCTCTCTCTCTCTGAACAAAGTATCCTATACGCTATTTCATCTCGTCTCACAAAGATCACTAACCTCTTTCAGCTCAGTTAATGGCCAAATGTAGTCAGCTTAAAGGCTAAATTTTACTAGTGACCATGGAGACTCATCCATACCTCACAAGACATGATTGAATTTCACACAACCATGACTAAATATTGAGACTGGATGCTAAAATTTACTAGTAACCAAGGAAACTCATTCCTACCTCATAACTAAGGCATGATTAAATTTTACACAACCGTAACTAAGTATTCAAGATGCATGAGTGGCCCAGTTCCCTCAGATGAGAACAAACCCACAATAGTCTGCCGATAGATGAAATAAAATACTTGAGTTGTCCCTACCGTGAAAGGGCTCATGTATCTGAGGTGAATTCTGTGCTATTCGTTTTCCATAAAGTCTACCTCAGCACCACATCTAACCAAAAAATTTCCACGTACTTGGCATAAAAAGAAAAGAGGCCTTGTCAAGAAATGAAAAAGAAGGAAAAAAAAGAAAAAAATGTATACAAACGCTTGGTCTTCCCTGGATTCTCATAAAAAATCATCAGGAGGAAGAAACAATCGAGCAATAAAGAATATCATGGGACTGAAGGGATTAAACTGAAATCATATAACGGTAGTAGGAATAAGGGAAAGATGCGCCACAGAAACGAAGGAATATTCGTTTGGAGGTGGAAAGAATAAATCAATAAAGAGGGTTGTAGGACTGAAGGGGTTATATTAAAATCGCATAAAGGTAACAAGAATAAAGATACACCACAGAATAATTGATAAAGTACATATGGGACACTGAAATAAAATAAAATAAACAAAAGGGGAAGCTGGAATATAAGATGAGCCTCACTTCCTTAATGAAAACCCTCTTGAAGAAAGGAGTAATTAAACCCAGGTAAACTTTTCTTATAAGGTTTCAATTGTGACTTGAGAGAAAAGGCAATCCCAGAATTTTCCTTTGACACACGTAATTAACCTTTGCCTTCTTGAGATGATTTTTTTCCCAAATCAATCTGTCTATTTTCTGATGACTTATTATTTTATTTATTTATTATGATTGATTTTGTTTTTGTTTTTGGCTGAGGATGGGCCTCTCTTTAAAGGCTGCAGAAACAGTCTTTATTTATCATGTACATGGGAAAAACAGGCGGAATGGCGATAGTGGTGATGATGATGATAAAGACGATGATGACAGTGACGAAGACGATAAGGGCGACGATGATGACGATAACGACGACGATGAGGACAATGATGATGATGAAAATGACGAAGATATGTGCTTGTTTACAGAGTTTCAACGAGGCCCCTCACACGGAAGACTTTTAAACGAATCTGCATTAACGCCTCAATAGGGTGACGCATTTCATACCATATTCTTACTAAAGCTGGATTTAATTCAGCTTAGGGGATAAGTCTTGTGGCAAATGGATTAGAAAGTCCTCATTTACACTGTCAGTACGATGCATGTGTTATACTCTTGTTTTCGTCAGGTGATTATGTGGGAGGGATGGTGACACTGTGGGAGGAAATGTGAGAAGGATATGGAAGAGAGGGATTTGAAAAAGTAAGAGGAAGAGGAAGGTGATAGGGGCATTGTAGGGTGTGTGGAAGGAAAGGGTGGTGAGTGAGTGTATGTGTGAGTGGGAGAGAGGGTGTGAGTGGAGGAGAAGGTGTGGATGGGATGAAGGTAGGACGCTTGGGAGCGCCTTTAAGACTGTGTGAAATTTAAGGAGTGTGGGTGGAGGAGGAGGGAGCAGGAGGAAAAAGGAGGAAGAAGAAATGGATGGGAGGAGTGGTGAGAGTGTGGGAGGGAAGGAGTGTGGGTGGAGTTATCGAAGGGTGCTTAGAAAGGGTGGCGATACAACGTGGGAAGCAGTGAGGGGTAGCGTGTGGGAGGACGAGGCGGTGTGAGAGGGAGGGATAATGAGACTGCTGAGGAGTGTGGAAGGAGGTACAGAATGCGTGGGAGGTGTGGTAAAACAGAGGGAGGTGTAGAAGGACGCGTGGGAGGGATGATGAGATTGTGTGTTAGGGAGGGAGGGAGAGAAGGATGAAAGGAGATTGAGAGAAGGTGTAGAAGGATGCGTGGGAGGGGTGGTGAGACATGGAGGGAAGGAGGGAGGGGGTGTGGAAGGAGGTGTGGGATGCCTCTCGTCGTCTCAGGTCAATAACGAGGACTCCAGCCGCTGCTCCGCTCACTCCTTATTGGGGTTGGGGACTTGGGAGGCTCCTTGGCTTAACCCCTTAAATCCCATGACGTATTTTTATATTTTTTTACTTGTCACTAGATTATTTTTTTCCCCCTAAGACCTCTGGTAGTGAAAGGATTAATGGAGAATATATTTACCTCCTCCAGTGATCCTAAGCTGAATAAAATCGTCTGGAGATAGCAAGAACACAAAACACATCACCGGACTGAAGAGGTCCGTGGGTTCAGCGGTGCTTTTTCTTTTTCTGTACTGTACTAAGCGATACAAATCCCTCAGCTCACTAAAATCGTCCGGGGCCACATTTTTCTAGCTTCAGGGGGTTCACTGGCACTGGTTAATTATTTCTCGTATGGATGTTTTATTGTGGGTGAGAATGAGGAATGAGGCAAATGTTACTGTATTGTCCATTTACTCATCTCCATGACTACTGTATATTTTCACCACAATATTACGGCCATAGTAGAAATGCACATCTTCTCCACCACGCAGTGTGTTTTAAGGCAACCTCTCAACCTTTCACCCCACACACAGCGTTTTCGGCAATAGCTCTTCCCGCGTCTTCACCTCACACTGTTTTTGGCAACCTCTCCTCTGTTTATAGCAACCCCTTCAGACATGTTGAACTGCATCTCCTCTCCACGTCACACTATTTACGTAAACTCTCCTCTGTTTACTTTGCCCTTTTTACCTTAACTTGGCCCAGAATATCGTCCTTTTGCAGCTTTATTTCATGCAGTTGAGTAGAAGGAAAGGACAATATGGTGGCTTTCTTCCCGTAACTCTTCTCCGCGACTAGTATAATTTTTTAGTGTTAATATCTTGTTACAACTGAGCATTTAGGATGGAGGGATGGCAATTTTAGGTCAGGTTAGTGTGAAAGTAGTATAGCACCTTCAACCTTAATACTGCATCTCTCATCCATTTAACGTAATATATGGTAACTCTCCCCTCAAAACAGCAACCTCCTCTTCCACGTAAAACTCCATCACTTCTGCTGCTCACGTTATTTATGGCAATTCTCCCGTGTCCATGGCAGGTCTCCATTCTGGCCTGCCCCACGGATCTCCACCATAATGAAGCGGCCTCTTTCCTTGCCATTCGTCCCCTGTTTCCTGATGACATTTACCCTACAGTCTCCCTCCAATTAATCTACCCCCCGTGTCCTATCCCCCGTCTCCTACCTCCCAGAATATTTTCCCCTGTCCGTCCTTCCCCAAAGTATCTCCCAGTGTCTCCCAGTGTCTCTTCTTACAATAAAAGCTCCCGGCACGTCCTCCCAAGCCATTTATTTAGCATATTTCGTTAAATTTAACCTTGTGTTACCTTTGGTCATATCAGTAAAAATACATTATTACCATGACATCATTTACGTGTGCTATAAACAAATGTCAAAGGAAAAGGTTTCTATCATCCTCCTAAAACCACACACACACACACACACACACACACACACACAAACTCACACACACCCAAACACCAACACACAAACACACACAAATAAAGGCACCAGATATTTTAAACCACCACGACAAACTTCGGCCTAATATTACGAAGCCCTATGAATAAAAAGCCCCAATAAAGAACAATCCACCCAACTCTGTGGTAAATCTACAAATACCACACAACTTGGGAGGGTTATTGGGAAACTTATAGGTATTTTTTGCCGCATAAATCTACATCTACTTGTGCTGGTATTAGGAGACTATTGGATCTGGAGGGTGAGAAATAGGGAAAGTAATGGTCTCTTTCTCTTAGCTCTGTCTGTCTGTCTGCCTGCTTGCCTGTCTGTTCTCTCTCTCTCTCTCTCTCTCTCTCTCTCTCTCTCTCTCTCTCTCTCTCTCTCTCTCTCTCTCTCACCATCAGCAACAGCACCACCATTACGCCAAATTAAAATATCTCAAGACTCCTGGAAGAAGGTGAATATTACGTCTTAGGGTAGAAGCGGTGAATCTACAGTAACAAGACATCTCAAAATAAAGGAGTCTGGATATTGATGCTTCTTGGTTGACTTAAAAAGACTGACGTTTGGCTTTCTGTAACTGGCTTCTTCTCGCATAAAACAAAATCGTGAACAGCATCCCGCGGCAAGGCAAGGGTATTAACAATCAAGATCGATAAAGTGTGTGACTAATTAATGTTCCTAGCGATGTTACGGGATCGACTAAATTTACACGCCTCTTATGGGCTCGAATCGATGCGTCTACAGCACCTTCAACCACCCTACAACCAGGATTTACGACGAGGATGAAAAAGATTTAGTCTCGTCCCCCCCATCTCACCCCAAGCCTACACCAGCATGCGATCATTTTCCACAGTGAACGATATCGCTACACGCCCGCTGGATTGCTATCATATATCTTCGTCCGGCGTCCCAAAATTGTGACCACTGCAGCAATGCCGATGATAGATACTGGTGGATGGGGGATGGGGGGTTTAAATGAAGGAGGGGGGAATGTATGAGGGAGGGGGGAATGTATGAGGATGGGGGAATGTATGAGGGAGGGGGGAGTGTATGAGGGAAGGGGAAGTGAATGAAGGACGGGGGGGAGTGTATGAGGGAGGGGAGAGTGTATGAGGGGGGAGTGTATGAGGGGGGAGTGTATGAGTGTGGGAGTGTATGAGGTGGGGGAGTGTGAAGGAAGAAGCTAGTACAAAAAAAAAAATGAAGATTCTTTGGTTAAGGTATGTACTGATAGAATACAGGCTGGGAGACTGATAAAGGCAGATGGGCAGACAGAGAAAGAGACAGACAGACAGACAGATAAAGGCAGACAGACGAATAAGCAAAACAGAAGCAGATACATGGACAGACGGGTTGGATGGATGTGTTGATTCACAGATGGGAAGACATATATACCCCTCACAAAAGGATAGATACACAGCTCGATAGATAGACAGACTGATGGATGAAGATAGACAGCTACACAGAAAGAGACTGACTAGGTGACAGAGTGTACCATTACTC
>JAGKTI010019183.1:0-17166 GCA_018397915.1 Birgus latro | reverse complement strand
CCCTTAACCCTTAAGTCACACTTAATGACCTCGTCCCATGTCTTTCTTGGTCTACCCCTCCCAACCCCTCCCCCAGTATTAACACCTCTCACCCTCTGTACCCAATTATCATCCCCCATCCTCTCCACATGTCCAAACCACCTCAGCCTACCTCTCCTCATCACAACACCAATACACTCCAGTCCCATCCTACCTCTCAACTCTTCCATCGTAAACCCAGCCCCCCCAAGCCTTGCATGCAGGGACGCACTGCACATCCACCTAATCATTGTCATTTTTGTACGTTTAAACTTGTGAATATCCTCTTCCTTTACTGCCCATGTGTCACTACCATACAGCATCACACTCCTAACACATGCTGCATACAAAGACCCCTTAGCACGTAAGGAGAGTCCTCTCAATGTCAGGAGAGGCAACAGCTCCCTGAACTTCTTCCAACCACTTCTCACCCTAGCAACCGAGCTAACTCCAGCCCCACCTCCGGCACATAACATGACTCCCAAATAACAAAACTCCTCCACACACTCAAGAGACTCAGCTGCAAGTTCAACCCTCTCACGTCTAACAATCTCCACCTGCTCTCCCCGACATGCCGCACACATGAAATCAGCATCATCTCGCAGTGTACCTCTAATTGATAGTGACAAGTTATGTGACTCTTAGTCCTGAAAGTCCCACTCCTGCCTTGGCATGTGGGGAGCCTCTTATCCACCCATTCACATATCCACCCACTCACCCATCCAGCACTCACCCTTCCCAGCCACCTGTGCGACCCACCAAGCACACCAATCTCGGCCATCAGCCCTGCCCACCCATGAATGCCATCCACCAAACTCATCTAACAATGCCACCCAACACATCTACCTACCCTGAACCCACCAACCCAGCCACCCACACAGAGCACTCTGTCCACACTGTCTTCTCAGCCACCCAGGTGACCCACAGTGTCACCACACACCTTGACGTCCCACACGTTCCAATGACCTGTCATGCCCACCAACCATGGCCACCCACCCTCCCTGACGACGAGTGCCACCCACCTTGCTCACCGAACAATGCCATCCATGACATCAACCCACCCAGCCATCCCACCATACCCACCCATCTCTCTCTGAGTTCAGTGTAACTGAGGTGATTTCTAGTTCCTCACGCTATGCATGTAACATTTGTGACAGAGCATATGGTCTACTAGAGTCACTTACAAGATATCACAGAGCTACATTAGTAAGGTACTAGGATGCCTATTTACAGTATAAAATTATGCTAGTTTTCTCCCATTCGTAAGCTGTGTATGGGAAATATGTTTAAAAAAATGTCACATGCGTTACTCCTGAAGTACTTCCACTTGGAGGTCGTACTACAGTCTGACCACAAGATGTATGTAAACAATCCTAGTGGCAATTACAACTCAAATAGATGCTATTTCAATAAAAGCCAATGGCAGCATTCCAAATACATAATCATTTCAGTGCTGGTAAGAAGATCACTAATTTCAGCATGAATTTTCATCAGTGACATGGTATGACTTTTTTTTAATGCCTCACTTGCATTAGACAGTTTAGAAACTATTTCTGTCCAGATTTGTAGAATTCAGTGTTTAAGCTTTAAAATGGTATGTAATTTTCATATTTTTGATCAGTGCTGAAATTGACACTAAAAGTTGACATTTGTATGGAATGACCATGATTTGGCCATATGGAGAAGATGGAAACAGAGCCTAAAGAGGAGAGTGTACATAAGTAAGGTTCAGTGGGGGGGGGGAGAAGACCGAGGATGAGATGGAGGGATGGAATGGAGAGCAGTGGCATGCTCAGAAGGGCAGGGGCTCAGTTGAGCAAGGGGGCACTTCCGTAGCATTTTTCTAAATGAAGTCTGCAATGCCTTATAGGCTATATACTGTATATGTATCTCAAAGGCTTTTGATTGAGCCTGGCATATATCATTAATTTCCAAACTGCCCTCTTACAGTTTCTATCTGTACCTTCATCTATAGCTTCCTCTCTGGTCATTCTGTAGCTGCTGTTGTAGACGGCCACTGTTCTTCCAGATCTATCAACGGTGGTTTTCCACAGGGCTCTCTCCTATCACCAACTCTCTCCCTTCTATTCATCACTGACCTTCTAAGCTGTACATCCAACCCCATCCACTCATATGCTGATGATTCCACCCTTCATCTTTCCATTTGGTTTCTGCAATGTCCATCTCGGCAGTTACTTCAACAAACAAGGGATGAGGTTATGACACACCTAATGTCTGACTTGGCTCGTATTTCTGACTAGGGTAAAATAATCATGTTTTTAATGCATCAAAGACTCGGTTCTTACACTTAACCTGAAAAAATATTCCACAAGAGTGTCACGAATTTTTTACATTGTAACGTTGTTGAGTGAGTCGTGACATAGTCCCATAAATTTGAATTGTCTGTTGGCGCGGTAGCCGTAACACGCCGGCGCGCGCACCTCCCACGCTCGTCGCGCCGCCGATTCAAATCAGTTTTAGTTTGTCTGTAGACACGGCGCGACGCGGGACGCCTCTCTAGGCTCTGTGCTTTTCTAGCGTTTTCAGATTTCAGCTTGTATTGGCGTGTCTCCTGCAGCCCCACCCACTTTGGTGATCGTCACAGCAGCTCTGTTTCATCCATACCGATCAGTATTTTCTGGTTTTTCCCTAGGCTAAGCTTTTTGAAATATTTAGCCGTTATCTGAGTGTTTGAGCGAGTGAGTGCATTCCTTACTTGATTTGAATTTCATGTAACGTAAATTCATTTCTTTGTAATTAATAAATTCACAGTTCTTTTCTTGAGCTTTGTTAAAGTTTGTTAACTGTGTTTGATTACTCCACTCTATTATTTAATACAGTTTGCTACTCTGCGTTAGCACAACTTTTAAATTAAATCACGGCCGGTACTTAGGCCAGCTTTGACATCACTTTTAAATCCGCTGTGCTAGCTAGGAGTTTGGCTCAGCCAAGAGCCTGTTATTATTATTATTATAATTTTTTTTGATTGTTGGTGGGGGGAGAAGAAACTTTCTCGTAGGCCAACGGTACAATATTGCAGCTCAATAGAGTGTCTAGTTCTCTGCTGCGTGCCGTTGAGGAAGTTTGTAATTCTCGACCCTAGAGAATTGACATAGCACACTTAGCTATACATTGTATACCAATTATACAGTATTTCATTATTTCTTGGGAATACTTAAATTTCCCCTGACATCTGGCGACACGCCAGAGTAAAGATCTCATTTTCCCCTGACAAAGAGTACCCACTAATATTTAATAATATCCAGCTCAATCCTGGATCATCCTTGAACATGCTTGGGGTTTCATTCTCTCAAAACTTATCTTTGAAAGATCATGTTACATCTCTTGTAAAATCTGCTTCCAAGAGATTAGGTGTGCTTAAGCCGACTCTGTGCCTTCTTTACCCTTGCACAGTTGTTGACTCTACATGGGTTTTATTCGCCCGTGTACAGTACAACGCTCATGTGTGGGGAGGCTCCCCACATAAAGCTCATCTCAGTAGGGTGGAGTCAAAGGCTTTTCGTCTCATTAACTCTGGCTCCCTTCAACCGGTCTCTTCGCTGCACAGTTGCATCTTTATCTCTTTTGTATCGCTGCTTCGATGGTCACTACTCCTTTGAACTGTCTGCTTGCATCCCTCCATCTCTACGACAGGTGCGTAGCACCCGTCTAGCAACAAACTTTCATCCTTTTTCTATCCAACTCTCTAATGCAAGAGTTAGAACTGTTACTCCCAGTCCTTGATTTATGGAACAGGTCAGCTCTGGAACTGTCTCCTTCTGTCTGTATTTCCTACTTCCTGTGATCACCAGTCTTTCAAACGCAGTGAGTCCAGGCATCTCGAAATGAACGGATCTTGAATTTTGCTATCTTTTATATTGTTTTTGTTTTTTTCTTGGGGGGAATGGTTTGTGGACTCCTGGTCTTTGGTTCCTTCTTCCTTGCATTAAAAAAAGAAAAAAAGAAAAAATACAAAGAAAAATGTTAGAATTGCATGTGGTAAGTATACATATTTGAATATTATTAAATTCAGTGCATTATTTTTATATATAAAGCTGATTAAAGGAAATGAAAATGTGCTGTAGAAAAGGCATGTTTTTTTATTGCAAGATTTTCAAAAGATATGAAGATGCTGAAATATTGGAGTGTATTTACAATTATTCAGTTTTACTTATATGGACTTTAGTCTCACTCATCATGTTTTGGGAATTCATCATTGGAGGACAAAGCAAAATATACAAAAAGAGAGACAAGAAAAATATAAAAAAGTTTGGTTTCCCTAATAGGGCAGTTGAACAGTGGAATGAACTACCAAGGCAAGGAGCAAACCGTTCCTTACAAGAAAAAACAAAAACAATAAAAAAGAAATTCAAATTCAAGATCTGCTCATTTCGAGATGCCAGGACACACTGTGTTTGAAAGACAGATCATAGGATGTAGGAAATCCAGACAGAGGGAGTCAGTTCCAGAACTGTCCTGTTGCTTAAATGAAGGACTGGGAGTGACGGTTAACCGTGTGTGCATCATAGTTCAAATACTTTAATTTATATGCCATTTTATAAAATACACAACTGAAGTACTTACACCATACTTGCCATATTGTTATCACTCACTCTAAGGCTAAATCACGTAAAAAATCAAACTAATTAATATCAAAGTTTATAACTAAGTGTTGGACATGTGGGAAGGAGGATCCAGGCCTGTACCCTGGCAGTGGGGGGTGTACCCCTCACCTTCCTCTTGTCTCGTCCCTCTACCCCATTACGTTACATAAACATATAACAGAGGAGCTAGTTGGAGAAGAACAAGGGGGATTTAGGAAGGGAAAAAGCTGTGTAGATCAGATATTTTTTCTAAAATGTTTTGTGGAGAAGTATCTAGAGAAGGGAAAGAAAGTGTATGCTGCCTTCATGGACTTGGAGAAAGCATATGACAGAGTGGATAGGTAAGGAATGTGGAAGGTATTAAGAATATATGGACTGGATGGGAAATTGTTGAGTGCTGTGAAGAGTATGTACAGGGGAGCTAGGGCTACGGTGTGGGTAGATGGTGAGCTGAGTGAGTTCTTTGATCTGAATGTGGAACTGAAACAGGGATGTGTGATGTCTGCATGGCTGTTTAATATAATCATGGATGGAGTTGTAAAGGAGGTGCAACGTAGGGCAGTGGATGTGGGTGTGGCTTTAATAAATGAGGGTGAGGTGTGGAAGATTCCAGTGTTGCTGTTTGATGATGATACAGTATTGTTGAATGAAGATGAATGGGAGTTGCATGGTTTGGTGAATGAGGAATCTTCAGGTTAATGTAAACATGAGTAAAGTTATGGTGCTTGAGAGGAATGATGTCACAGAATGCACAGTGAGGTTGGATGGCGAGGATATGGAGAATGTGAGTGCATTCAAGTACTTGGGTAGTGTGATGAGTAAAGATGGAAGCTTGGGGGATGAAGTGCTTGAAAGGGTACGGCAGGGAACGAAGGTTGTTGGTTCACTGAAAGCAGTGATGAGAAATAGGGAATTGAGTATGGAAGTCAAGAAGTCACTGCATAATAGTATTGCGATCCCTACCCTGACTTATGAAAGCAAGGCATGGACCTTGCTAGAGGGTAACAAGTCAAGAGTGAGAGCAGTGGAAATGAGTTACTTGAGAGGAGCATGTGGAGTGACATGGAAGGACAGGTTGACGAACGAAGAAGTAAAGGAACGTTGTGGAGTGGACGTGGATGTGGTTGAGAAGATTAGGAGAAATACACTGAGGTGGTTTGGACATGTGGAGAGAATGGAGTATGAAAGACTGACTAAGAGGGTATATGCAGGTGGGGTGGAGGGAGGAGAAGACCGAGGATGAGATGGAGGGATGGAGTTGAAAGGTGTATGAGGGAGGGGGGAGTGATCTGGGGGGAGGGCAGTCAAATGGTGGGTGACGGAGCGACTTGGAGGCATTTTGTCTGCAGCCACCCTTTGCAGGATTAGGACGTCGGGCTATAGATAGGTAGATAGATTATAACTAAAACAAAAGGGTAAACAGGTAAATATCACTTCCAGTCCACCATCGCTTTCCCTCAGCTCGCACTGTATTGCCATAACCGCCACCCTTAGCATTTGTGGTCCCCAGCGTTGCTGTGCAAAACACACTTACTGTTAATGCAAGAAACAACAGCCCACAAGAGCAATCCATGCTTATAAGCATCATAACCATGTTCCTTTCATTATTCCAAGTTTTAAACCAGTTATTATGTTGGGTGGTAACATATAACCAGACAGTGGGGTGATGTGGAGTATGCTGTGATTGCCCCTGTTAACTTGGTGGAGAGATGCAAATGCGGCATCCATCCAGAAACCAAGCCTCGTCACTTTCCGCTCCTCCCTGTCATGAAGTGCAATCCTCTGCAAAGAAACACTGATTCATTGCACAGGATGGCCCTGCAGAGGTGATTGCCTGCCCACACTTGATGTGTCTTCTTGGCCAGACAGACTGGGGTTGATCAACATATCATCAGTAATAGTTGTTGGATGCAAGGAAATAACAGAGGAAATAGTTGGAGAAGAACAGGGAGGTTTTAGGAAGAGAAGAGGTTGCATAGATCAGATATTCATTCATAGATCTTTCGTGGAAAAGTTTGTAGAGAAAGGAAAGAAGTTGTAAGCGGCCTTCATGGATTTGGAGAAAGCTTATGACAGAGGTAGATAGAAAAGGAATGTGGAAAATATTAAGAATATAGTAAAACTTCGATATAACGGACTTCAGTAGACTGGAATTCGCTTTTATTGGACTCAAGTAGCTACTGGACTAAACTCCTATATATCGGAAAAAGTCCGACATAGCCAGAATCAGTCCGGACTGCCTGACAACTTCAGCTATGTTCACCACAATAAGACAAGTAAAAGACATGTTTTTCAGTGCACAGTACAGTATTATTATACCATTTGATGAGATGGAGGGATGGAGTGGAGAGGTATATGAGAGAGGGGGGTGTGAGTTGGGAGTGTGGTAGTGAAATGGCAGGGGACAGAGTGACATGGAGGCGATTTGTTTGTGGCCACCCCATTCTGGATTGAGGCGTCTGGCAATAGATAGATAGATAGATAGATTAATGTAGTGAAGGTAAAACACAGTACAATACTGCAATGGTGGTGAAAACTACCAATACAATCCGGACTAATGTCTGATATATCGGAAAAAGTCCGGATTAGCAGGGGTCCGGATGTTGCTTTTATCGGAAAATCGCATATTTTGGACTGGCCTGAGCCCCGATTAGTCTGTTATAGTGAGGTCTTACTGTATATGGCATAAATGTAAAGATGTTGAATGCCTTGAAGAGTATGTATGAGGGGGGCTAAGGCTGCATTGCATGTGGATAGTGAATTGAGTTAATTTTTCTGTTGGAATGTTGGATTGAAACAGGAAAGTGTCATGTCTCCATAGTTGTTCAGTCTGTATATAGATGGGGTTATAAAAGAGATACGAGTAAGACAGTGGATGTTGGAGCGGCTTTAGAGAGGGCAGTGTTTGGAATCTCCCTGTACCATTGTTTGCAGATGATGCTGTGTTGTTAACCCCTTAACTGCAATGTTCGTTTTAAAAGGACTTATTGACAGACTGCAACATTCCTTTTAAAATCCACAATTTTGTTTCAAAAGCTGCGGCCTTTATTCTGCCTCGAATACTTTATGTATTCAGCTTCCCACACATGGGATTGCCAGTTCATAATTTTAGCTTCTGGCTGACTGCATTTTTCACACAAATGAGGCTAGTTTGCTACAGCGACACAAAAACACCAAAAATGATGTTGCTTCCACTTATCTCTACGGCAACGTAGGAGCATCTAGACAATCACCAAAGTGCTGATAGGCGGTGGCTCAATCGGTAGAGAGGTGGCTTGCAGTCCTGACGGACCCAGGTTCGAATCCTCACTGGGGCAGGGAACAGTTTTAGGATTCGGATCTCATTAAATCAGGCTTTACTGATCTACCAGAAGACCCGCCGACATGTCATAAAAATACCCCCGCTAATATGGAATGGAATGCTGGTGATAGGGAGAGCTGGAGCTCCTTTCACTAGCTACCTAATCATCCTCCCTTGCTGACCTTTTCAGTGTGACAGTAACATGGAGAGTAGACCAGCATACTCTCCCAAACATTTCCTCTAACTATCATATGCACTACGCCACAGGCACTTTACATATCACACAACGTACCCCACTACGTTACAGGGGTTGACGCCAGCAAGGGCATGCGGCCAGAAAACTTTGCCCCCGCTACCTAGTGGCGGACTTTCGGGGGGAGGTTTGACAGGGGTTCCACCGGCATAGATCACGGGTCCGGGGCGAGATGGGGCTCGAACCCGTGCTAGAGGGTACAGGGCATTGCGGTTCCCAGGCTGCCACTTCCGCTCAGTAGAGAGGGGCCCGAACCTGGGAGTAGCGCCCCAGGAGGCTGCCCTATCAGTGGGTGTATAATGGCGGGGCAGTTGCAGTGCCAAGGCGCACTTGGAGGGTGTCCCTGCAGGTGTTCTGGCAGGGTGCCCCGAGGCCACTACCACAGCCACTAGTAAGCTGGTGGGCTAGGGGTCCCAGATCCATTGCCTGGACCTAGGACTGTGCATTGCGGCTGGGCCTTTGGAATGTTTACCCCCCTTTATCTTACCGACTATGACAAAGTACAATAACAAGCATGAAAGCAAGCCTGAGGACAGCAAATCATCCAGGGGGTTTAGGGTGGGCTCATGGAATGTGGGAAGTTTGAGGGGAAGAGCGGGGGAAGTTGTTGAGGCATTTAGTAGGAGGTGGGTGGATGTGGCTTGTTTGCAGGAAGTCCGGTACAGGGGTGGATCAGCCAGAAAGATTGCTGGGAAGGATTGCTACTATAAGCTGTTTTGGCAGGGGGGAACTGACGGATATGGGGGTGTGGGTGTGTTGGTTGCGGAGAAATGGGTGGAGTATGTTATGAATGTCTTGAGAGTCAGTGATAGGATAATAGTTTTGAAAATTTTGATCGGACGGGTGATTGTTTCAGTTATATCAGCATATGCTCGACAGGTGGGATTGGATGACGCAGAGAAGGATAGATTTTGGGATGATTTAATACGTGTAGTAAGTGGTATGGGTGATGATGAGGTAGTGGTTCTGGGAGGGGATTTAAATGGTCATGTTGGTGAAGCAGCTCAAGGTTATGAAGGAGTCCATGGAGGATGTGCATATGGTGTGAGGAATGTGGAAGGGGAAAGAATACTCGAGTTTGGGGAGGCTATGGACATGATTGTGTGCAACACACATTTTAGAAAAAGAGTGAGTAGATTGATTACGTACGAGTCCGGGGGAAATAGTAGTCATATAGATTATTTTCTGGTCAGGAGGGTCGATAGGAGATTAGTGAGGGATGTTAAAGTTATAGGAAGCGAGGAATGTGTGCAGCAGCACAAACTGTTGATTTGTGACATGGTGCTTAAGGAACGAATGACGAGAAGGAGGACATATGTACCTAGGAGGAAAATATGGAAGCTGGGAAACCAATCAGTAAGGGATGCCTTTTATAGTGAGATGAGGAGAGTGGTGGCTGAACAGAAAGCCGTAGATAGAGACGTTAATGAACAGTATAGAGCCCTTAAGAACAACCTCTTGAGAGTTACCGATGCAATATGCGGTTGGACAAGAGGCCCACCAAGACATAAAGTAACTTGGTGGTGGGATGAGGGTGTAGAAGCTGCAGTTAAGGAGAAAAGAAGGCTTTTTCGGGAATGGAAGAAGGGTGGTAACAGGGAGGAGTACTTGGCTGCCAAGCGCAGGGCTAGAAGAGAGGTATACAGGGCGAAGTCTGAGTCACAGAGTCTTTTACTTGATAATGTAAATCATGAAGGAAGGAAAAATATGGTTTTTAGGGTGGCAAATCAGGTGAAGAGCGATAATCGGGACATTGTAGGTGAGCAGTGTGTGAAGAATGATGAAGGAAGGGTAGTGGTGAACAGTGAGGATATTAAAGATGCATGGAGAGAGCATTATAGCCGGTTGTTGAATGAGGAGTTTGATTGGGATAGGGAAGGTTTGGAGCCAGCTGAACCGGTGTTTGGGCCTTGGCCTTTGATTGACACTGCTACTGTGAGTGAGGCAATAGGCATGATGCGGGTGGGGAAGGCAGCAGGTGTGTCTGGGTTGACTGCTGAAATGTTGAAGGCCTCAGGAGATATTGGGGTGAGGTTAGTCACTGACCTGATAAATATGATTATATATGAGTGTGTGGTCCCAGAGTGTAATTGTAAATGTGTACAAAGGGAAGGGTGATGCACTGGAAAGGGGAAATTACAGAGGTATAAAGCTCTTAGATCAGATAATGAAAGTAATGGAGAGAGTTCTAGAAGGTATGATTAGAGAAAGAGTGAATATTGATGAGATGCAATTTGGGTTTATGCCAGGCAGGGGGACCACTGATGCCATATTCATTGTTTGACAGCTTCAGGAAAAATATATTGGCAAGAAAAGGGAATTGTATTTTGTTTTTGTTGATTTGGAAAAGGCCTTTGACAGAGTCCCTAGAGAGGTGGTGAAGTGGGCAATGAGAAAGCTGGGGTTGGAAGAGTGGTTGGTTAGGGTGGTTATGGCCATGTACGTGGGTGCTCGCACCCAGGTAAGAGTGAATGGAGTTTTGAGTGATGAGTTTCCCGTGAATGTTGGTGTGCATCAGGGGTCAGTTTTGAGTCCCTTGTTGTTTATCATGGTGCTCGAAGCCCTCTCACGTGACTTCAGAGATGGACTCCCATGGGAGATGTTGTATGCTGATGATTTGGTGTTGATTGCTGAGAATGAAGGGGAGGCTGAGGATAGATTTAAGAAGTGGAGAGATGGTATGGGGTACAAGGGCTTAAGGGTAAATGCAGATAAAACAAAAGTGATGATATCTAGGGTTGGTGGCGGTACAATCAGAGGAGAGGGAGAGTGGCCATGTGCAGTTTGCCACATGGGTGTGGGAAGTAATTCCATCTTGTGCAGTGTTTGTGACAGATGGGTGCACAAGAGATGTAGTGGTATTAGAGGTAGACTGCGAGATAATGCTGATTTCATGTGTGCGGTGTGTCGGGGAGAGCAGGTGGAGATTGTTAGGCGTGAGTGGGTTGAATTTGCAGGTGAGTCTCTTGAGTGTGTGGAGGAGTTTTGTTATTTGGGAGACATGTTATGTGCCGGAGGTGGGGCTGGAGTTAGCTCGGTTGCTAGAGTGAGAAGTGGTTGGAAGAAGTTCAGGGAGCTGTTGCCTCTCCTGACATTGAGAGGACTTTCCTTACGTGCTAAGGGGACTTTGTATGTAGCATGTGTTAGGAGTGTGATGCTGTATGGTAGTGAGACCTGGGCAGTAAAGGAAGAGGATATTCGCAGGTTTAAACGTACAGAAATGACAATGATTAGGTGGATGTTCAGTGCGTCCCTGCGTGCAAGGCCTGGGGGGGGCTGGGTTTACGATAGAAGAGTTGAGAGGTAGGATGGGACTGGAGTGTATTGGTGTTGTGATGAGGAGAGGTAGGCTGAGGTGGTTTGGACATGTGGAGAGGATGGGGGATGATAATTGGGTGCAGAGGGTGAGAAGTGTTAATATTGGGGGAGGGGTTGGGAGGGGTAGACCGAGAAAGACATGGGACGAGGTCATTAAACGTGACTTAAGGGTTAAGGGACTGAATAGGGAGGCTGCCAGAGATCGAGCAGCGTGGAGAGCCGCCATTAGGTGACCAAGGCCGACACATGCAAGCATGTTGGAGCCTTCAAAAACGAAAACGAAAACGAATACCAATACACCAGTCCTGTATGAGACAGCCCTAGCATGTATTCAATATGGACGGTGGGTGTTAGCACTGAAGTGGTGACATGTAGAGGTGCATGGTATGTCAGAGGACTGCTGGGCCTTGATAGCAGGCTGTGAAGCCTATGCCCAGAGTCGGACATATTAAAAAAAAAAAAGTAAGTAGAAAGGTATAGCTTTCTTGTGATTGTGCTATTTTTTTTTTCTTGTGTATTGATATGAAAATTATTGAATTGAAAATGGGTGACTTGGGTGGATTGCCACACCATGGGTATCACTTTCACCACCCAGCTGCAGTCAAAGGGTTAAATGAAGATGAAGGGGTACTGCAAGGCTTGGTGAACTAGTTTGGAAGAGTGTGTAAGAAATGGAATCTAAAGGTGAATGTAGGGAAGAGTTTTGGTCTTCAAGAGAAATGAAGTAACTTGATGTACAGTGAGGTTGGATGATGAGGAAATGGAAAATGTGAGTGCATTAAAGTACTCTACCTCTCTTCCTATTTCTCCCATCTTTCCTGTCACTTCTTAGTGCTTTTCTTTCCTCTACAGGTGGCTTTACATTGAATGACAAGCCAAATGGTTTCCTGTAATTTACAATGCTGGGTGGTAACCATATAATCAAACCATACGTGCTCCCTACGTGTCAACAAGTGGGTTGGTGGAGGGTTAGTGCCCCTCCCCGTAAAACAAATAACTCAAAGTCACAGGATTATGGCGTCTGGCAGTAGATAGATAGACAGACTTTGGTAGTGTAATGGGTAAGGATGAAATTTGGATGATGAAGTGCATGAATGGGTACAACAAGGAAGAAAGGTTGCTGGTTCTTTGAAAGCAATGATAAACAGGGAAGTGAACATGGAAGTAAAAAAGTTTCTGAATGACAGTATTGTGATACCATCTTTAATGTACGGAAGTGAAGCTTGGACATTGTTGGAAGGACACAAGTCAAGAATAAGGGCAGTAGAAATGAGTCATTTAAGCGAAGCATGTGGAGTTACGTAGAGAGATAGACTGACAATTGAGGAAGTGAAGGAGCATTGTAGTGTGGATGTGGATGTGTTAGAAAGCATTAGGAGAAATACATTGAGGTGGTGACATGCGGAGGTGTAGGAGGACAACTGGGCCTTGGGATAGGCGACTGCCCCAGAGATATAGGCCCTGAAGCCTTTGCCCAGAGTCGGACACACACACACAAAAAAAAAAATGTGGAGAGGATGGAGAGCGAGAGACTAACAAGGAAAGTGTATGTGAGTGAGTTGGAGGGGGGGAAAGGGAGAGGGAGGCCAAGCGTGAGATGGAGGGATAGTGTGGAGAGGTGTATGGGGGAGGCCAAGGGTGAGATGAAAGGATGGAATGGAGAAGTATATGAGAGAGAGAGAGAGGGGGGGGGGGGGGATGAGCTGGGTGCAGAGCAGTGAAATGACAGGAGACTGGATGACATGGAGGAGTTTTGTTTGTGACCCTCCCTTACTGGATTAAGGTGTCTGGCAATAGATGGATAGATGGATACTCTCTATCTGCACAGTTGCCAATGTCATGAGCCTCAGCACTGCTGTCACTCATCACTGGACATTAGGGCAGCTGTTATTGTCATCTCTGACAAGGAGAGTATGTTTTCACCCCTATTTTTTGTTTGTTAGCAGGATCATTCAAAAACTGAGTGAGAGATTTAGACGAAATTTGGTGGATATTTAGCCCATGTCCAAGGGAACAATTGGTTAACTTTTGGGACTGATCTGGATCGTATTACAGATTCTGGATTCAGAAAACATTTTTTGTGAAACCTTAATCAGTAAAGAGAAAACCTAACCCATTATGAAGAGTGGTTTGGAAATTACATCGCCCTTGTTGGAGAGATATGCTTCACTGCGTACCCTCTAGATATGTGATGCAACCAGCTTCTTCACATCTTGATCGACATTTTCAAATCCAGCTTGCTGCGGCAACTCCATCATTTCCTTCCTTAACTCAGATGCTTAAGGAAATCCTTTGAACTCATACACACACTGAGGCTCTTTTTTTTTTTTTTTTTTTTCTCTCCCAGACTAGTCATTGTAGAGGGGCTGACTTCTTTCCAGGCATTTTGGATGTTGTCTTGACATTTTTTAATATTGAAGACCCCTCTGTAATGCTATTCACAAAGTTTATCATTATTGTCTTTTTTAGGAATCAGCTGTTGAACGGTACACCAAAAGTACTACACTTTAAAAACAGCAATTACTCCCTGGTCCATGAGTTGAATCAGTGAAGTAGTGCTAGAGGGAAGAAACTGAACTTCTGTATTATCACACCTCTGTTTACAGCTTTGTGGATGTCCTGGTGCATTGTCCACAAGCAGAAATACTTTGCTTCTCAAGTTATTTTCTTCACGGTACTTTTAGAAGTAGCATTTCACATTGAACTTGAACTATATATATAGCTGGTCAGCGAGGCTTTCGACTTGGGTTTCTCATAGGTGTGCTTCTTGTAATGACAGATAACAGGCAGCTGGTTCTTTGGTATCCCTTCAAGTGCTTATGGATTTACGTTGGCTTTATTTTTACGTCACTTTTAGCATTCCGTCCCAAATGACGTGTCAGTCTTTTCCTGCTTTAAAACCTGGTGCTGGCTGTTATTCTTATAGAATGTAGTTTCTGGAGGTCATATGTTTCCTGCACAGCCCAGTTTTGTCTTTATTAAAACCTACTTTGCACTGTTACCACCATTCTTAATTATCTCACTTAGCTGTACAGAGGATGCATTTGCTGCTACTGCATTTGCACTTACTGCCATACTCATCACTTTTTTTTATAACAATCATTTAAACCAGCCGCAGTTGGTATTGAAGGATTCGGCAACCCAAGATGCATTCTTGGAAAGTTATTTTTCACACACATCCTTCCACAGTGACGGAGCCTATCTCAGATCACCATTAAGCACAGCAGCATATGGTGCTGAGAGTCACTGATTCCCCATTTGCCTGTAGCCTTGGGACATTCTTTAAAATAGTTCTTACTGTAGACACATAGAGACCCAGAGCACTGCTGATTTCTGATGGCCCTTGACCACTCCCATTCCTCTTATTAATGTCAACTTTAATGGCAAGATAAACTTGTGTCCTTTTCTTTGGAGTCTGGGCTGCTATAGGTCTCTTGCTAGTCATTTTAAAGATAATTAAACTCTAACAGTATAGAGTGCCAACAAAACTATGTACAGTATGGTACCACACATGACACTACACAGAGATCACTTGGATATGACATGAGCTGATAGGCACTGGTGTTAAGTGCCTCTTAATAAAGATTTATCTTAACCCTTTTAGGTCTCCTGGCCATGATTTTGGCTTTATCGGTACGGTTTCATGGCCGTGATCGTGGCTCGCCTATTTGAGCACATCTCAATAATGTGGCGGGAAGCTGCTGAATGTTATCAGTATTTCTCTCGTTATTTATGATACTAATTTCTTAGGTATTGGACAATGCAGTTGACAAGTTATAACACAGATTTATGATTTGAGGTTTGTAGGAGTGTTTATGTCATTCGGATACAGAAATGCATTTATTTATTGCACCACACACCACCTGATGTGCAACTTCTTATCATTATTATGGCTCTTTGTATGGTAAGTAGAGCCCTAATATTAGACAGATGCATATTACTTCCTTATGCATATTATTTTTTTTTTCTAAATTTACAAACCTTTATTTTTGGCTAAAAATTTAATTTTTAGATTGAATGTACTGTATGGACCTATTTTCTACCCAGAAGGGTTACTTATGGAAAATTAGGGTAGTTCAGAGTCATATGAATGATAGTATATGTACTAATGATGAAAATGTTTTTCATGATTCCTGATTTTGAAGTATTCGTACTGCCTGACTTTATACAACCATGTCCCATACATTTGTTGGTGTAGAATTGTTTGTTGTATAAGTTCTTTTCTTGCAGGGGAAGTGGGAGGAGAGGCTCTGAGGACACGCGCATCTATGTCTCCAATATCCCATATGAATACAAATGGCAAGATCTTAAAGATCTCTTTCGCAAAGAAGGTCAGTGTTATTCTGCCGTGCATAGTAGTGTACAGTGTGGCCTCTGAGGCATAGATCTTTACTCTTCAAAGCAGGGAGTTGTCTTATACTTTAGGGGTCATATGTAAGGATCCTAACCAGTTTACACAATTCACAACTCTATAACATTTAAGTTGTCACAGGTTGTTTTATATTTTTTCACTTGACTAATCACTCTAATATGACTGAAGTGTTCTGTAGCTGTAAGCTGAAAAGTACAGGCAAGCAGTCTTACACCTATGTTAATAAGCTGGAAAAGGGACAGAGGATGGCTACATGGATGATATCAAACTTAGAGGAGCAGCTGAAGTTACCAGTCCTGAATAAGAGAAGGGAGAGGAGATTTGATTTGGATGTTTAGAGTTAAACAATTGGAAAATGTGAACAGAGAATATCTTTTTTATGAAAGATGATGGAAGGAGGGCCTGAACGGAAATCAGCCTGTGGATTGCGAGCTACAGCTCGGGTTGGGTCACATTGCGTTGCAAGCCACAGCTCAGGTTGGGTCGCATTGTGAGCCACCTCAGGCTGTGCAGACCTTCCAGTGGCCATGCATCACTGCTAACTACTATCCTACACAAACTCATGGCGCTACGCAAAGATGGAGAGAGAGAGAGAGAGATGTTTTATTTTTCGCCAGATGATGCCCTGGATGTTTTGCTTCAGGTTTATACTAAACAATTTATTTATTTATTTTTTTTCACTACAAAGATGATGCCCTGGCTGTTTATCTTCAAGTTTATAGTAAACAATAACTTTTTTTTTTTCCCACCATGGGGTGGGATAAAAAGGTAATTGTGCAGTCCACGGGTTAAGGAAGAACAGATATCTGAATGCGACTGGGGGGGGGGGGCTATGTTTATGATTGAAGAGATGAAAGGAAGGATGGACCTGGAGTGTATTGATGTTGTGAGGAGGGGTAGATTGAGGTGGTTTGGGCACATGGAGAGGATGGAGGATGACAGTTGGGTGTGGAAAGTGAGAAGTGTTAACGTTGGGGGTAGGGTTGCGAGAGACAGACCAAAATAGACGTGGGACGAGATCACAAAGTGTGACCTTAGGGACATGGAACTGAATAGAGAGGCTGCCAGAAATAAAGCAGTGTGGAGAGCCGCTGTTATGTGACTAACGCTGACTCATGCGAGCATATTGGAGTCTTTATAAACAGTACAAAACGACGCAATATGAATAATATTCCGGTTAGAAAAATAGGTATTTGGAACAGCTTGGAGGAGGTGATGTGAGCAAAGAACATCCACATGTTCAGAATTAGACTGAATATAAATGTGGATGATGAGACAGGACGACATGAACCAAGCACTA
>JAGKTI010019182.1:0-17167 GCA_018397915.1 Birgus latro | reverse complement strand
TATAAAAAACAGTACGTTTACTCATTGCAAAATTATAAAATTAGACAAAGGACAACTATGCTAAATCTAAAAAAAGAAAAAAAAGCAGAGTTGGAGTTGACCTGTTAAAGTAGTTACGCGTGAATAGTGGGGCAGCGCTAGTCGAACTATTGAGACTGGGTCTCATTCTACGAATCAGGATAGATTCGGCAGTGACGAGGTCAGAGTAGGACTGACATGAGGTTAGTATCTGAAAATCGGCGGAAGAGAAAGGGTGATCAGAAAGGTGAGAGTGCTCTCTAATAGAAGAAAAAGAAGGTTTAGAGAGGAACCTTCCAGTCCGAGTGGATTTACCTTGGTGCTCAAGAATTCGATGGAGCAACCACCGTGAGGTCGACCCCACGTATCTAGCATGGCAGCTAGAACATGAAAATAAGTAAACCACATTGGACCGTAGGTTAGTATGAAGACAAGATGAATGTTTAAAAAAGCTACCAATAGTGTTTTTGTTCGTCAAGATTATCTTAAAATTAATTTGTGGATAACAGTCACGAAGAAGTTTGTTTAGTGTTTTCCTAATTTCGTAACTTAATGAGCCTAAGTATGGAAATTTGATATATAAACACTGCTTATCTGCAGTGTGAACAGGCCTGTTTGGGGAAAGCTTTGAATTTAAAAAAAACCTGCTTAATAGTTTCTCAAAAATATAGATAGGGTACTTATTATTGGCAAAATAGGTTCTTAAGAAACAAATTCCGGAGTGGAAAGTGAGCCAAGAAGAGCAGCAATTGTACGCCCTATTGAACAGTGTTGTAATACTGTTGATCTTAAAACTGTACGGAATACAACTAAGGAAGTTTGTGCCTAGGCCAGTGAAAGTAGGTTTCCGGTAAACACTCGTGGATAAGTGAGAGGAGTGATTGTTAACTAGAATGTCCAGGAATGGAAGACATTTACCTTTTTCAGCTTCATGAGTGAATTTTATGTTAAGATGTTGAGAGTTGATATAATCCAAAAATTTAGAAATATGAGCAGGGTTTTTAAAAATAACAAAAGTATCATCCATATACCTTCGGTAAAAAATGGGTTTAAAATCAATGGGACAGAAAACTCGAACCTTCAAGAACTTTAAAGGCAAAGTGCTTATTCAGTTTCCACTACTGGTGGGAACTACATCATACTTTGGAATTTTTCTTCGGCCTTCTCAAACCCATACCTCGCGATCAGCAATGCAAGTGGTAACTCCGACCTTGATCGCAGCATGGCTTGACGTGGGGGAACTCACGTAGTCTGTCGGATCTCCCCACTCTGTTCGGAAGGATTCAAGGACTGAGATCGCTGAAAAGATCAAAAAAGAATTCCAGCCACAAACACTCTTGATTCTCCATTTTGATGAAGAGCTCTTGCCCAGCATCGATGGTAGCGGCCGGAGTGATCGCCTGGCAATTGTTGTTACAGGGATTGGTACAGAGAAGATCCTGGCGATCCCTTAGATCCCTGCTGGAACGGGCGAAGCAATGGGAGAGGCAGTGCTAAGGACTCTAGATGACTGGCCGGAAGTGAAGCCCTGGATTGCAGGGCTCTGTTTTGATACTATAGCGTCTAACACCGGGGCTCACAGAGGAGCCTGCTTTGTCACTGAAGAAGGTCTCCAAGTCCCGCTGTTATTCTTGGCATGCAGGCACCACATGTGTGAACTCATAGTGGTATGGATCTTTGACCTCTTTTTCTCTTCTTCTGGTCCTGAAATTCCTCTCTTCAGTCGATTCAAAGACTTCTGGGACAAAATTGACACAGATTCCTTCGGTCCCTACGATGATGACCTAGATGAAAAATCTCAGTCGTGGATTGCCAACAGAGCCGAGGACACTGAACACTACATACTCAGCCACATGGATCGTGCGCAACCCCTTGAGCTCCTCCAGCTCTTTGGCTTTCCTCGGCATGAAGCCAGCACGGATGACCTTTCACCGTCCAGATGCCTATCATAGAGCACGTTGGACGGCCAAAGGCTTTTACTGCCTCAAGATCTTCCTTTTCAGAAGTCAACTGAAGGATTCAGCCTCCTTCTCGTTCACATGGCATCAAAAGGAGGCCATCAAACGCATCTGTGTCTTCCTCGTCACCATCTATGTGATGCATTGGTTTGAAGTCCCAAATGCTGTCGATGCTCCAATCAGTGACCTCAATCTCCTGAAGAAGATTGAAGAATTCAAAGAGGTGGATCCCGCTGTAGCAAAGAAGGCACTGGACAAAGCCAAGAGCCACCTTTGGTACCTCAGTGAGGACCTGGCTTCACCAGCCATGTATTCTGACAAAGTCTCTGCTGAGGAAAAGCAGGAAATGCTGAAAAATATGACCACAGCACTGCCGAAGAAGTAGGGTCTGCGCCGTTTGAACATGATGGCGATTGATAAGGTATCAGGTCTGAGAATCTCTAAGTTTGTCACCCAGAAGTCGAAAATCCTCTTCCAGTGTTTGATGCTGGATACTCCGACAAGCGTCAATGACTTCTGCTCCATTCATGTTGTCATGGCCCACCTCAAAATGGTCAATGACACTGCTGAGCGGGCAGCTAAACTGGCAGTGGACCAACACAGTGGTCTGACGAAGAATGAAGAAGAACGACAGCTGATCTTCCATGCTGTGCAGCACCACAGGGCCCTCTACGATTCGACCAAAAAATCCCACCTGTAATAAACTGATTGTGCCTGTTGTATGGCTCAAAAACATTAATTTTTTTTATCACATTGATTATTTTACCTTTCTTCACCATACCCTTCACGTACTCAGGTCAGTTAGATTTACAGAATGTACGGGTAGTGAGGCACGACTTTACATTGATAAAAACCATAAATTTTTGCTTGACTGCTTTGTTTGTAAAGTGGAATCGATTGCATACTTTGCCCACCTAAATATCCAAATGTTTTTTCTCCCCTATAAGTGCTGAACACCCATATATATATAATCGCTCCTTTAAGACTTTCAACTGCCACGCTCACAGATTGTATGTGTACAGTAATATAAACGCCTTAATCTCTCCCCTTCACCATTCGAAACAATCTTGCTTATTCTCCTCAGCCCACTCCATCCATTTTTCCCTTTATTCCGCAAATATTTAAGAGAAATCTTTCACATGTAAAATGCTTATAACATTTTCGTTCTGTCCAATGCCTCCTCACTTCATTTCTTGGTCTTGTTTTCTTTCGCTTTCGATTCGATTGTGTATCCATTTTCTTTCTTTTAAAGATTTGTAGAACAGAGTTTACACAGTGCGTAGCCGTTCATCTTCTTTCTGTCCAATAAAAAATTTCCATATTTTTTCATTCTAACAAGCATGGTGCTTTTTCTATATTTATCCTGGTGAACTTACTGGATGGTGTGGTGGGCAGGGGAGAGCCTTCCTCTTTTATATCTATTTCTGTCACGCAGTGGATATCACTTAATAAATTTATCAGATAACTTAGTCATGGCCCAACAGGTCTTCAGTTATTTGTACTTCCTATACATTCCTATACACTTCGTATTCCACACTCTCCCCTACTCATTACCTTGCTTCCCCTCCCTCCCCTCACCAGCCTACCACTACCACTTCCGTATGAAAACAGCCTAGGTTAGACATTTGCAAGGATTCAATACGGTCTTCACTGGCAACTTAATCCTCCTAAACTGTTTTTCATTATTGCCAAATAGTATATATTTTCTGTAGTATTTCTCCGTTAAAAGAACATAATTAGTGTATCAGGTATAAAACACCCAGGGCGATCAGCATCATAGATTAGCTGTTGTGGAATACATATGTTTAGGATCTTTGATTTTTAATCAGTTTAACATCACTGCATTTGCATAATATAAGCATCCGCATTTTCCTTGTATATTTCATTCAGAAGTTTTATTTTCCTTTCTGTATCAAATTAACCATATAATTAAGTGCCGCTTGGTTGTCTAATCGGTTGCGGATCTTCAACTGGGTGATGCCCGAAAGGGTTTACATAGAGTAGTTGGAGTTTATTGCTCACATATGCCACTCAGGAGCGAACGAGGCTGGCCATCCTCCCCTTAAGTATCTGATCGTAATAACTTGGCTCCTGACTTTTACACCCCTGATGGGGCAAAAAGGATTGGACGATAGACGATACATATTATTACACCTTCCATCCGTTGTAAGGAAGCTACCACCGACGACTTTATTCAAATTTTGAGAAACTTTTCGAAATGTAGGTATTACATATAGCCTTCCACAGCAAGTCTATCCTTAGCTGGATAAAATCGTGGGAAAATATCAAAAATTATTTGAAAGTACGTCATCGGACTAAAGTGGCAAAAATATATACAATCATACACTCGTAGGACAGCCACGAATTTGGTCGGAAACTGACGCGATACTGTAGTACGAAACTGATTCAAATGGTACATGATGATATCTTGTTTACCATTCCCCAAACTAAATTTCCATTGAAAGGAGACATCCAGCTATGCATGCCGTGTGTGTGTGTGTGTGTGTGTGTGTGTGTGTGTGTGTGTGTGAAGCTAATATCATCTCATCTATCGTACTCACGAGTGTTAAATCTACTGCAAAGTGGACCGTTGCACCAAAGCGTGAGATACCAGCTATAAGTAGTGTGTAGAACCGAAAATACTAGTGAAAAAATCACACAAAGCTTTTTCATCCTGGTGAAAAGAAAGTTTCTGTGCCATTGCTACCATAACAAAGAGAGAGGGTGACACAAACAGCCGCCGCCACCACCACCACCGTGGTTGTGGCGTCCTGCTCTTCCCAGCCAAGTTATATGCCATTCTCAGTACGTGCGGCTGCAGTCCATTACAATCTGGGCTGGCTAGCGCTTCCAGGACAGTCAGTCTTCATTTTATTGATGTTTAACTGCCAGCGTGCAGCCACGGTACAAATATCACACTTTGGTGACACCTGTTAAGGCAAGTTTATTGAGAGCACTATGCTCTCAGCAGAGTATAACAAAGTTTGAGTGTCATTTGGCACCGGACATAAAATTCAGCTTAGCTCATCACGGTAGACTGGTAGACCTATTCACTGCATAAACTGTACAGACACATGCAATACATGTACTACACTGTCATGCGATAAGGAGGAAAAAAAGTCTTCAACTGCTGTTCGTAGAAAACTGTACAGTGAATGAAATACTTGTATTTAATGTCATTACAGTTATTTGTTGTCTAAGCACCAGTATCTTGAAATTATAAAATCGACAGACAGTAAGTGTCCAGCACTGTCCGAGCGAACAGTCCCCAAAAAACTATTGAGAAGATATTGAACTATTGCTGATCGCGAAGGAAAGACATGTTAGGGAAAGTGGGGGGGGGGAGGAGTTATTGCCAGATGTGTCTACATGTACAGACAAACTCAGTATCCGGGACAGTTGGTGATGAAAGATTACTGAGCTGGCCATCGGAAGAGACCTGTAGCCTGCTTCTTGCATCTTTATTTTTCCCATCTCGAAAATCTCTTTTATACAAGAATTATGAGTATGAAACTATATTTGTTTTTCTCTGTTAACTATAATCCTTGTTGTCATACCAGGAAAATATTAAAAGAAAAATACCAGATAAAAACTCTGTCAGCATCATTTACAGAAGCAGTAAACAAGGTTATGGCAGTGGAACAGAGAATTGTGTATGGTAATACATTCGCCTTGGATTACAGTTTTTAAGAGCAGGTTTATTCCTTTTCTGGATACTGTGGATTTCCCCAGAGAACCACATCCCTGGAACAGCAGCCGCCAGCCTGGTATATGCAAGGGAGCCTGGCAACTGGTACGAGCACACCGGCCGTAACTTATTCCATGGCCACTGCCAACAGCTTAATGAGTTCTTTTTACAGCTGTCGAACCATACAGACGAAAAACGTTGCTCCAGTTGTATATACGATGTTTAAAAAATAATTGTTCAATCTTGACACTTTTTTGGTAATCTGAAGGATATGTTGCATGGTGAGAATTCAGCCACAATTCAAGATATGTAAATGTGCAAACTCAACTGACACAGCACGAGGAACTTATCGGTGATGAGAAACTCAAATAATTTCGAAACTGTATCTTTAAGTCATTGTTATATCCAGCTGCAGGACCGGACTTTCCCCATGGCGGGACAGTGATACCTAGCATTAACTCTTTCCCATGCTGAAGCACAAATGCGAAGAGATTGTCTTTCGGAAGGATGATGCGCATGAAAGTGGAAGGTCTGCACTGGCTCTCTTTCTGTGCGTCAGAACCTGTATATACCAACAATAAAAATGACAGAATACCAACACGTACAGCCATGTGAAAGGACATGCTGCCAGTACCCACTCCTGCATGTCTGCCATGTTGTGAACTCAAACCCTAGACACGGGCAAATGCAATACGAGATGATCACCGAGTCACTGCATCTCCATTTTGGAAGTGCTAGAGTTAAAAATAATTAGGGAGTGGTTAGAGAAGAGGGAACACTGGCCCTTCTCTGGAACACGCTAAATGAAGCAAACATCCAACTACGTCGAAATGCTCTGAGATCATAATGACGCCGGGGTGCATGATTTACATTGACCTTTGACAGTGACTTCTGATTGATCTGCACCAAAATAAATAACGATTTCACATCCCCAAACTCATTGTATGAGGCAAGTTTAAACCAAATCGAAGCAGGCATTCATAAGATGACGCCACGCTCAAAAGCTTAATCTGCACTCGTGATCTTGACCTTTGTTCGAATTGCACCAATATCGAATTACTTCCTCCCAGATCCACACACGATGTGTTCAGTTTTTATTTAAATCAAACCAGGCAATTGTGAGATAATTTGTTAGCAGAGATACATGTCTCGAATATACAAAGTGTCCCACTTTTATTTTTTTGGTACTTTGAGAAAAGAAAGATTATGTCATTCTGAGAAAAAAATATGTTCTATGGTTAGACGGATTGTCAGCTCTTGTATACCGTAGCCACGGCCTTTAATTTTGGCTGATGTGAGCTGATGCATGTCGCACGGGAGGGAGGGAGGGAGAGAGAGGATGATATGTTTAGTGCCACGTTGGGGAAAGTGGATTTTTTTTGCATAGTTTATTCGATTATATCTTCAAAAAATAATAATAATAATAACTCTTTTAAGCAGATATTAACTAGCTGAATAAGAGTGATAACACTGAGTCATGTATGTTTGTAGCTGCTAATTACACCTGCACTTCTGTCACTGTATGCGACACCCTGAGATCAGCTGTCCCGGTTCCCGCTCAAACTACATCTTGGTCACTGGCAGCATGAAACCTTTAGGAGTGTTTATTACTGGGTATTAAAAGAGGTTCTTCTACTAACCTTTTATTAGGGCATCAGTGTACATTTTTTCAAGTTACACTAAATACTCAAAGAGAACACCATCACCTTCAATGAATATTTTTGAATGATTCATCACTGAATGTGCTACTATTCTTGGAACATCTGGATTGTTCTTAATGTCCTTTATATCTTCCCTTAGTCTCCGAAGAAGTTCTTGTTTGCCGTTACTTCACTTCTTGTAAACAATTGACTTCATGTGTTTTCAGAGATGGAAATCCATTGGTGCTAGGCTTAGTAATCTGGGTAGTCATGGCTATAGTCCCATCTGTCTATCCACCGATCAGGAAATGTCTTTTGGAAGCTTCTTTCCTGTGTTTTGTGTGGATTTTCGTTTTACCACCAGTGTTAACTGGCGGAATTATGTAGTCTAGCACGGATAAAATTAATATGGCGCTATCTGTGAAGAAAATGTACTTCTACTGCCGGGGATGTTCCTCTAGCCATATACAAGAATCGATTCTCTTAGTCAGATCCTCAGGTTTAAGATGCTGAACGTGTCTGAGATGATATGGATGCAGACCTTCTCTTTTCAGGGTTCTCCATACTTTCATACGAGGAACTCAAAGTCGGGACGACATGCTTCTTGTACTAATTGTGGGACTCTTCTTGACCGGGTGAATTATCTATCTCACTTTGAACTGTCTCTGATCGTTCTGCTGTTGCACCAGCTCCAGAAAAAGACCATTCGTCACGATGTTGGAGAATGTTGTTGAAGACTTGAAAGTCTGGATGTCTTCTGTTTGGGTGTCTTCTTTTGTATTCTTTAACTGCAGCACTAGCACCCCCACTGAAGAAATCATAAATTACAATCATGTATGCATAATCCACATTTATTTAGGTGAAAAACATTTTCTACAAATTTTTACTTTCGAATGGTACAGAAAAAGTCATCTCCTCTAACCTGTCTAGAAAACTGCTGGCAGGAAACTTGAGTCTGTCACGCACTGCCTCACTTACCCGCTGATCACGGGCATTATGCTACATGTAAAGATGAAAGAGCAGATTTATTTAGCAATTACAAACGTACATGACTTTATGCTATCGATTTTGGTCAACTAATTAATATATGTTCAAAAAGTGATTTACTTTTTTACAAAGATCATAGAATACCCTATGCAAAAAACTACACGTCTCGCGTGTGGCACCAAAGCTCCTCCTCTGTCTCCCTCTCTTTCTCCCATCCGACACCAGCTCGCACACATTCGTCAACTTTAAAGGCCGTAGCTGCGGTAAACTAATGCAGGAAAGCCCTCAATAGAACATTTTTTACACAGAATGTCAACTTTTCTTTTCTCGAAGTATTAAAAAAAAAAGAAAAATCCCGGGACACTCTCTAAAAACAAAAATGTTCTAGGTCCGAGTCGCTATGCCTTCTGCATCATCAAGAAGTAGACACTGATAAACAAAGACAAAAATATTTTAACTAGGCTTGGTTTCAGCACGGATGCACGTTACTTTGGATCAGTATGAGGGGCCCAGCAGTACATGATGTTCCTTTTAGAAAGGCAAGAAAGTGCATCTTCAGAAGTTCTAAAAATAGATCTTAGGGACTATAATGAGGAACAGTAGTTAGTTAAATCAGGGGGGAGTCAGAGGCGAAAGTCTGAACAAGGAACTCTGCTTTATCAAAAACAGCACACATCTAAACCGAAAAAGAGAAAGATTTGAAGCGGTGCCAGGGCACAGCAATAGTCAAAGATGTCACATAGCAAATCTGGAGAAAATTCGGTGAAAAATGATGAGTTTATGCCAATTTGAAATTTTATGCCCGACCCACATGACATTGACTCTCCTACCTCTAACTGGGGGGTGACTCCCCTGATGTAATGAGGCATGTTATAGGATGCAGATATGAAAGATGTACCTTCAGGTTTTGGTTTCATGTCGATATGACGAATCTGAAAGGAGTTAAGACGAAAAAACTATTATTGTTTTTTTTTTACATTTTTTTTAAGCTTACATCCTCGGCCTTGGGCTAATTTTACTCAAAATTTAATTAGGTGATCAAAATGTTATAGCCCATCATCCCTGTAATTTTAGTCAAAAATCGCAGCATAAATTTTCGCGTAAACTTCTTAACAGACAGATAGACAAACAGACAAACTGGGTGAAAACAATACCCGTCCCCGAGTCGCGTAAAGTTGTTAACAGACAGATAGACAGACAGACAAACAAACAGACAGACAAACCGTGTGAAAACAATACCCGTCCCCGAGCCCCTCGGAACGGTACGGTTAAAAAGTAGAGTGAGTAAAACAATATTTGTGGAGACTCCTAAAAAAAAAAAAAAAAATGGAAGATCGTTTAACTTTAAATGAATGAAGCTATTTCTGGGAAGGCACCCAACAGATACATTACAACAATAACGTAAAATGCAAATGATTCAGAGGCATCTTGTTTATCTATCTATCTATTGCCAGCTGCCTTTAGCTCGTAAGGGGTGGCCACAAACAAATCACCTCCATGTCGCCCTGTTCCCCGCCATTTCACTGCCCTGCTCTCAGCTCACACCCCCCTCTCTCATATATCTCTCCACTCCATCCCTCCATCTCATCCTTGGCCTCCCCCTTCCTCTTCCCCCCTCCACCTCACTCACATACACTCTCCTTGTCGGTCTCTCACTCTCCATCCTCTCCACATGGCCAAACCACCCTAATATGTTCTTCCTAATGCTTCCTATCACATCCACCTCCACACCACCACGCTCTTTCACTTCCTCATTTGTCCGTCTGCCTCTCCATGTGACTCCACATACTCCTCTCAAATAACTCATTTCCTCTGCTCTCACTCTTGGCTTCCGTCCCTCCAACAAGGTCCAAGCTTCTCTACAATACATTAGAGTTTGTGTCACAATACTGTTATGTAGTAGCTTTTTCACTTCCATGCTCACTTCCCTGTTTCTTATCACTGCTTTCAAGGAAACAGCAACCTTTCTTCCCCTTTCAAGCACTTCATCCTCTAAACTTCCATCCTTACTCACCACACTACCCAAGTACGTAAACGCATTCATATTATCCATTTCCTCCTCATCCAACCTCACTGTACATTCACTGCCTTCACTTCTTTCAAAAACCATCACTTTACTTTTCCCTACATTCACCTATAGATTCCCTTTCTTACACGCTCTCCAAAACTCAGCCACCAAGCCTTGCAGCTCCCCTTCGTCTTCACTGAACAACACAGTTTCATGTGAAAACAACAGTATTGGTAGTTTCCAAACACTGCCTTCTCTCCCTAGGGCCGCTCCAACATCCACTGCCCTACCTTATATCTCTTTTTTAACCCCATCCATATACATATTGAACAACCATGGAGACGACACATCCTTGTTTCAATCCAACCTTCAAATTGAAAAATTCACTCAGTTCACTATCCACACGCACTGCAGCCTTAGCATCCACATATACACTCTTCACGGCCTTGAAAAACTTCCCTTCTACTCCATATATTCTTAATACTTTCCACAATCCTTGTCTATCCATCCTACCATATGCTTTCTCCAAATCCATGAAGGCTGCATACAATTTCTTTCCCATCTCTGGAAACTTTTTCACTATAGATCTAAGAAGGAATATCTGATCTACACAACCTCTTCCCTTCCTAAAACCTCACTGTTCGTCTCCAACTAATTCCTCTGTTATTTCCCTAACTTTGTCAATAACTATCCTACCATATACTCTTCCTGTTACACTAAGAAGGCAAATGTCGCTATGATTACCACACACTTCTTTTTCCCCTTTCCTTTGTCTATCTATCTATCTATATACCAAGGCTGCTTCCCCCAAGAAAAGGGAGGTAGCCGAGACAGGTCAACACACTACCAATTTACTCATCCACTCATACACATTCATTCGCATCTTAGCCCTAAAGGGGAGAAGGGACAGATCTTCACAGCACCACACCACACAAGGGTCAACTACGCAGTGCAGTCAGTGACATCCGCAGCAGGGCCCGACAGCAAAGCTGGTTTACCCCTGCCACATCATTCCTGTGTACAGGGGAATAATTATACCTGACTTCCAACCCTCCGGGACTCTATCTTCCTCCCAGGCCAATCTGCACATCTTCCACATACAGTCTGTTACTATCTCTCCTCAGTGCTTTAGCATTTCACCACACATTCCATCAAGTCCTTAACTTTCTTCAGTGCTTCCACAACTTCCATCCTACTGATTTCTTCCTCTCCTCTCACATCTCTCCTTCTCCTTGTCATTCCCCAGCCGCTTATACATGCATTACTTTCATTCTCTTTGTTCAACAATTCCCTAAAGTGTTCTCTCCATCTGCTCAATTTTTCTCCCTTCTCCACTGGTAATCTACCATTTTTATCTTTCACTCCCCAACTTCTTTGGCACCATGTCTAACTCTCTTTACCTCTTTCCAGAACATTTTCTTACATTCCCTCGACTTTACACTCAAATTCCTCCCAAATTCCTTATCCACTCTCTTCTTACTCTCTCTCATTAATCTTTTCACCTCTCTCTTCCTCTCTACATATAACTCTTTCTTCCGTCTCTTAACTTCTTCCACGCCCCTGTTTCTCATCCACTCACTATATACTTTCTTCTTTTGTGCCACAGACTCTTTCACCTCTTCAGTCCACCATGCTGTGTATTGGAGACAGGATATATTAATATTGGCATCCTTGTTGTCAACAGTAGTAAAGCATGACTGTATGATTAAACTCAGTTTCGAGAAACAGGTAGGCCTACTGCACAGGGTGATAACCAAATTACTGTGCATGCTAATTAAAATTTATTTAAAAGTTGTGTTTGTGTTCCCCTCCATTATCCACACAGATTTTTATTCATATGGACAACTTCTTCCATGATGAGAGCTGAAATTAATAAAATCAGTCTCTGAGATTTTTTTTTTATTAATCAACTGTCACACGTACAATCAGGCTTATCGAACGTCAACGAAAATCTTGTCTTAATATCTTCGAAACTTGCTCCTGGCGAGTGGTCATGAACCCTAAAACACGTCTCTCTTCCATCGTCTACTCACGGAAGCAACCCCCCCCCCAAAAAAAAATAATAATAATAATAATAAATAAATAACAAAGGGCACTAACAAATACATTGGGACCCTGTGATCACTTTGAACGTATAATTCCAAGCCCAAGAAGACATTCGCAGCTAGAAAGTCCTGCTGGACAGGGTTCATTCGCGTCTTCGTTTTTATTTCTTTACCCCGTGTGATTTTGTCCTTAAAACCATGACCACCATATTCGAACTTAACCTAAATATAGTAAATAGCTGCCAAAACTACCAAATATAGATTTCGTAGTCAGAGCATCCAAAATCTACAACCCGAACACACAAGTAGACAGGCACACAATCCGACACACTGCCATTCCAAATAAAATCAGAGTAGGGTTGCCTGTGGGCCTCCCAGTTTGTCTCACCATAGTGCCATTGACATCGCTTCCTGGGGATGTTAATAGGCCTTACTGAACAGTGTGGACAGGTAAATAATATACTGTAGTACTGGGATTGCATGAGCCCTGTGAAGAAAATGTGGCGACAGAATAAGCAAGAGTAACTAGAGTGTAGTTCTGTATGATGAAACTTTCTCGAAGATTGTCAGGGATATGTGAGGAGCTCTAGAAGCTATTTTTGGTTTGTAAGAGTATGCGACCTGTAAGATGGAGAGGAGAGCTATATTTAAGCACGAACATCAAAATTTCGGAGGATGAAAATTATCGGGGGGGAAAAAAAAAGGCTTAAAGGACGTGCTCCAAAACAGGAATAGGAGTAGTAGTAGTAGCAGTAGCTGTAGTAGTAGTAGTAGTAGAGAAACCCAGGTGAGTCTGATCAAGCAGACCCATAAGCCGTAAGCAAGTGATTGCACCCTGCACTGCCATCTCATGCAGTGAACAGGTGTTCCCTTACAGTGGATAGAACCTCACCACAGCGAGCCACAGGGAAGAGTTTGTAGATATGGTTCCTCGATGGATGTCGCAATTGCGTCGCCACCCAGTTAAAAGGGGCACCATTGATCCACATCACCATGTTACTTGGCTATGCGATTACCAATGTTTACATATACAGTATATATATAGATAGATAGATAGATAGATAGATAGATAGATAGATAGATAGATAGATAGATAGATAGATATAATGCAAGAACGAAGGAACCGAAGACCAGGAGCCCGCAAACCGTTCCTTCCAAGAAAAAAACAAAAACAATACAAAAGAGAGCCAAATTCTAGATCCGTTCATTTCGAGATGCCTGGACACGCTGCGTTTGAAAGACTGGAGCTCATAGGAAGTGGGAAATACAGACAGAGGGAGACAGTTCCAGAGTTGACCTGTTGCATACATGAAAGACTGGGAATAACGGTTAACTCTTGCATTAAAGAGTTGGACAGAAAAGGGATGAGAGTTTGTTGCTAGACGGGTGCTACGCACCCGTCGTAGAGGTGGAGGGATGCAAGCAGACAATTCGGAGGAACAGTGACCATTGAAGTAGCGATAGAAAAGAGATAAAGAGGCAACAGTGCGGCGAAGGGACAGAGATTGAACGGAGCCAGTAAGAGGAGGAGAGTTAATGAGACGAAAAGCCTTTGACTCCACCCTGTTGAGAAGAGCTGTATGTGGGGAGCCTCCCCACACATGAGAGTTGTACTCTACACAGGGGCGAATAAAACCCGTGTATAAAGTCAACAACTGTGCAGGGGTAAAGAAGGTACAGAGTCGGTTTAGCACACCCAATCTCATGGAAGCAGATTTTACAAGAGATGCAAAATGATCTTTCCAAGATAAGTCCCGAGTGAATGAAACCCCAAGCATGTTCAGGGATGATGCAGGATTGAGCTGGATATTATTAACCATTAGTCGACACTCCTGTAGAAGTTTGTGTCGGGTTGATAGGTGTAAAAACTGAGTTTTTGATGCATTTAAAACAACAAGATTACTTTTACCCAAGTCAGAGGTACGTGCCATATGCATATATTAGGGTGGTCCTTATTTATTAATTTTTGGTTTACTCCTTTCCGACCCTCTAAAAAGTTTCCATATTGGTATAAAACGGTGTATGAACAGTCTCATCGGAATATATTAAAATTTAAATGTCGCTCAAAGACTTCAAAATTACCCTAGTGCGATCATCAACGAAGACCGGCTATGAAGTGGAGCACATCATGCGTTGTAAAGGTATATTGACACAATTTTTGGAAGCATGAATATTTTTATCAATGATTGCTCACTGTTGACCATACAAGGTCCTCTTCAGTGCATTTGGAAACTTCTTTCTGTGTTCAGCGACTACTTGGAGTACATGTTGCAGTTGCTCTTCTTCTTTCGTCAGACGACAGGATAACTCCTTGATCAAGGCAACACTGCATTCGGCGTGGTTATTTGTTACGGCAATCTTTGTAGCAATCGCTCTAGCATCTCTGTAGGCTTTGCTTTTTTGCCAGTTCGCTGGAGGAACCTCCATGAAAATTACTGGCATCTCGAGTTTGTCAAACAGTCTTCTAGTACTGGTAGTAACGATGTCTGCTACAGTCATATCGTGCAAGGTATCTGTGGGCAACAACGAGAGACACTTTGATGGTTTGTTTTTGCCGTCTGAGGTAGACATTGCACATTGCATGTACCATGCGATTCTGAGTTCGGCATCCAGGTGTTCATCGAAGAAGGCAAGCCCAACAAGCTCCTCAGATAAGTACCACAAATTTGACATCAACTTTTTTGTTGCTGCCCTGGAAATGCCGGCGTGAATGGAACGATATTCATTCAGCTCTTGAAGGAGAGCCAAATCGTTCACAGAAGCGCCGATTGGCAGTGGTGCCTTAGTCCAGGCTCTCACATAGATCCTTGTGAAGAAGATACATTATTCTCTGAGATCTTTTTCTTCCCGAGCCGTCAGCTTGAACTGGGAGAGAATCATTCAGACTTTCAAGCTATAAATCAATTTTGACATCCATCTAGCATGCTACATGGCTCCAGAACCTCTTAAACGAGTGCTACTGAGAGGTGCTACACCCAGGAAAATCAGAGTGAGCTCCAATACTTCCTTGTAGTCATCCCTTGGCTGATGTGCTCTCAAGGCCTCACTCGCGAAAGCTGTTGTCTTGATTTACGTCAGCGATCATTCGTGCTGTGTATTCGTCCAATGTCGAATCCTGAAAGGACTGTTTGTTCATTGCTTCCCATTTTTAGTGAAAACGCTTGAATAGTAGATATTCCGGGGCAGAAGAAGAACCAAGTACTTCTACATATGCTACACCAGCAATTACCTCCATTATGTGGTCTCGGCAAGCTAAATGGAGGAGTTCTTGGCCAAGCAATTGTTCCAGAATAGTCCAGGTTCCTTTATGAACGCCGGTATTAGAACCTGTTGTATCAAAGCAAATCCCTTGAACCCTGCTTTCAACCTTCCAGTCCTTGAGAGTATCCATAACTGCTCGGACTTGCGCATCACCATTGCCGCATGTGAGTTTTGGGTCACCAAGCAATTGAGAACTTCCACCAGTTGACACCAAAACTGGGAGGCGATCAACTTTTTCGTTACTTGTGAGGTCGGTTAGTTGCTGTTCCAATGTACAATCAAAGCTCCATCTCGTTCGTCTGATGCTCGACCGGTTCAAAACCAAGTTACTAGTATCATGCCCTAGACTTTTAGCTGCTTGAACACTTATCATCATAGTGGTTCTGTCGGGGATCTTATTTCTATCCAAGGTAACAGAAAGCTCAGGCGTTATGACTGATTTTCGGCCACGCTTTTGGGGTGGTAGCGTTGGAGCTGTGGAACTGGACCCAGCAGCAGGTTCATATTCGTCGTCTGAGTCTTCATCTGATGATGAACTGCTAAGCGTGTCCAGTGCTGAAGAAGCTTGCAGTTGCTGTTCTTGTTGCTTTGCCTTCAGACGTCTTCTTTCCTCCGATTTAATTCTTTCCTGTTGTTGCTTTTCCTTCTTCCGCATCTTTCCATCTACCGATGCCATCGACCCTCGTTGGGCTAATAGGAACTCCCTGTTCTCATCCACTTTCATCAACACAAGCGCATCAGCGTGTGTGACATGAAATAAGTTGTCGAATGTGGCAGTGAACTTTTTTTCTTTATGCTTTTGTTCTTGACTGTTCATTGATGAGTTTTTCTTTAAAGACTGCCATTTCACAGAAAGACTCTCTACTTTCTTGGTGTAGTCCTGCTTGTGGTGCATCGGTATCCTTACCCACTTCCAAAAGCTTGCAATCTTTTCCATAGTGTGCGTGGCGCCTTCACGTATGGTTTCCTTTTTTACTCGATGTAGATGAAGGAAATAGGCCATACCTTCTTGTTCGTTGGCAACTTTGATCCTTTAATATCATCTTCATAAGTGTTGATGAGGTATATAGACTTTCTAGTCGGTCTTCTTGATTTAAGAGACGAATCCATTGCACCCAATGTCAGCCTTCCAGTAGTTAAACAGTCCAATATGCCTGTAAATATAAAACAGTTTTATCAGTCAATAAATCCAAACTTCATTACCCATATTGAATCTATACCAAAGGTGTACTGAGTAATACTAACTAGCGTGGGTAGCTTAGAACAGAAAACTGCAATCACTTATAATCATACGGTGGAGGTTGACAAAATAGAACAGAACCTCGACACTATTAAGTACACTACTGCCATCTAGCAGTTTAATAGTCACTACATGAGTCAGAGAAAGAGACTATAAGGGTTAAAACTGCTATAGTAAAGCTGTAAGCCTATACTGTTATTAATAAAATATTTGGTAATTTTATGATATTGACTAATTATGGCCAAAATGGAAGGTCACTGAGCCACCCAATTATTATTATTTTTCAGTCTTTTTTACACACACTATTTATAACTGAAATGGT
>JAGKTI010019181.1:0-17168 GCA_018397915.1 Birgus latro | reverse complement strand
CATCCACACGCACTGCAGCCTTAGCACCCTCATACATACTCTTCACTTCCTTCAACAACTTCCCATCCACTCCATATATTAATGTATATTAAATGCACTATATTTTTTTTTGTCATAACTAATTTATTTATATATGCTTCTTTAATTTAGTGTTGAAAGGACGAGTAATAGGTATTGTCTTAGCAATTTTGGGGGGTGATAATTCGGTAATTTAGCAATTTTGGGGGGTGAAAATTCGGTAAGCCGGAAAATTTGGTAATTCGAACCAGGGTAGAGCCCCATATAGTTCAGCTTATCAAGGGTTTACTGTATTTTTATTTCAGGTAATGCAGGGTGGTTTTATTTAGGTCAGTGATTCATAGGAGCTGGACCATTAAAATACAGTATTACAGTTATCAATTCACTACAAATTCTATTTTGAGTTTGGATAATTGAAATTGTTTTATCCTCTTCAGCACAAAAACCTCTTCCTTTTTCATGATTGTATTCAGATCAGATCTTGGATAGTGATGGGGCTAAGTGAGGCTGCATTGAAAATAATAATAATATTGTAATAATAATAAATAACTGATGTAGTGCTGCTTACTTCTTCCTTAACCTTTATCATTCTTTTTCTGTACCTGCCCTCCTCTCTTCCTATTTCTCCCATCTTTCCTGTCACTTCTACTGCTTTTCTTTCCTTTACAGGTGGCTTTACATTGAGTGACAAGCTAAATGGTTTCCTGTAAGCCAAGAAACCATTTACAACGCTGGGTGGTAACCATATAACCAAACCATACGTGCTCCCTACATGTCAACAAGTGGGTTGGTGGAGGGTTAGTGCCCCTCCCCGTAAAATAAATAACTCAAAGTCAAATGGCCACCCCTCACGGGATTATGGTGTCTGGCAATAGATAGATAGATAAATAACGGCTAGTCCCATACAACCTGTAACTGTAGCTTTGGGAAAATCGTGTATGCTCTGATTGCACAGAAAACAAAAAATTTCATACAGTAGTTTTTCCAGTTAATTTTTTGTTCATATTGGGTCATGCAGAATGTGATGAAGCACTTTTGCAGAAAGCCCATTATGTTGTATGTCAGACCTCACAAATTGAATTGCGACAGTATTTGCCTTTGTGTCTGCCTCATGTAATACATAAGGATGATTATCAGGGTGACAGCTGCCTTTGAGCAAAAGAAAGACAAATGAAAAGCAGGCTGGAAAGTACCTTACCTCATTCTTACATGGGAGGAAAGTAGTTGGGATGATAATGATGTTTATGATTAAGTATTGCATTAGTTTGTTTAATATTCCATTCAGCACCACAGTTCTCTCTGTTCTTGGTATCATATTAAAGCTTTTCATTATCCCACAGGCACCAACATACATCAGCGGTGAGAGTGTTGATGTACTAAGCCCAGAGCATTATCCCTTCAAGGGTAAGAATGGAGTGCAGACATATTTAAAGAGAGGAGGCAGTGTGTTCTCAGGAGAAGTTGGCGTAAATAGAAAGGGTAATGTGTTCAGAGGAGATAAAGGCCATCTAAAGAGGAAGACCACTGCTTTGAAAGGAGAGGGAACTTTCCCCAAAAGGAAGAATGTCACATTGAAAGGAGGGGAAACTAGTACAAAGAGGAAGGGAATCACATTCAAAGGAAGGGATACTAGCCCCAAGAGGAAAGGCATCAGATTTATAAGAGGGAAAGCCTGCCTGAAGAAGAAGGATATTGTTTTTATGAGATATGAAACTACTGTAAAGAGGAAGTTCACCACATTGAAAGGAGAAGCTAGTCCAAAAAGGAAAGACATTGCATTCAAAGGAGGGGGAAATTGCTTAAGGAAGGGCATTGCATTGGAAGGAAGAGAAACTAACTTAAAAGACAAGGGTGGCATATTCAGAGGAGGAGAAGCTAGCCCTAAGAGGACGGACGCATTCAAAGGAGGGGGAAGTCGAGGAAATTGCCTGTGGAGGATATTCAGGGGAGGAGAGACAAACCTAGAGAGAAGAGGTGCTGTGTTTGAAGAAGAGGAGACTAGCCCAAAGAGGAAAGGCATTGGGTCTGAAGGTGTGGAAACTTGCCTGAGGAGTGAGGACATTACATCGGAAGGCACCATACGACGCCCAGTGAGCCCTGCACCTCCGGCCATCTTCATCTCGACTCCTGAAGAGACCGAGATTGTTGTGGCTATGGATTCCTCAAGGCACAGGAATCGGAGGGCTTTTGAGATATATAACGTTGGCTCAGAAGATGAATTGGAGGAGTATGGGTATGCTGGGAGATATGGAGGGGGGTTCCGGGTGGAGGATTTTGAGGATGATGGTTGGATGACAGTGGGTGAGGTTGCCCCAGAAATAGAGAAGGATATATTTGAGCGCCTCACCAGCGATACCACACCACCAGCCAAGACTGAAAAGGTAAAGGATAAAAAAACTGAGCAAGACACAAAACCTGGGGATACAAAAAACAAACAAGACACGAAGCCGATTGTGGCTGAAGTGAAACCAAAAGAGAAACTTATAAATATCTGCAGGTCCCCTCTTAACTCACCTAAAAAGTCCAAGATAGAAAAGGCTGCCATTGAATCCTCACCCAAGAAGTCTCCTAAAAAATCACCAAAGAAATCTGCATGCAAGACAAAAGATGCCATTAAATCACCAAAGAAAATCTTGCCAGAGGTCCTGGAGTCTTCCGTTCAGCAGTACCGCCCAGTTTACCAGACATCCATGGGCAACACTAACCTAGTGCCAAAGCCTTACACGTCGAAATACACAAGTAATTTGAGTGCGCAGCCTTATATGGGTCCAGTGGCTTCCCCTCGAACAATCCTGCCAAAGACGGAATTGACTAGATCACTTGGAGAGGAGAGAAGGGACAACGTAGATGGTCTGTCAGTAGTTAGGGAATCGAAAGACACTAGAGGAAAAGTGAAGAAGTCTAGGAAGAGTGAGAGTGAGGCTGGAAATAACACAAGTGAGAAGAAAGCTGTTTCAAATGATGCTAAGAACTTGGATAAAGAAAACAAAAGCAAAATTTCCTGTGACAGCCTCAAGCCACCTAACAGAAGTGACTTCCCCCATGATACTCTTAAGCCCCCTCCTGTACCTAGTCCAAGATCTTCTCCAATGCCTAGAGAGAGGGAAGGGGTCAGTTCTGCCTGTGTGTCACCTCTCTCCCCCTCCCCCAGTTCTCATGATCTGCCTGAAGATGATGGACTTGACCTTGAAGAGACTTTGGCATTGAGTACCCTAGATGCAGCAGTCATGGAGGAGCCTAGTAGTTCACCTCTGTATCGATGCTCCAACATGGCCTTCAACTCCTTCGAGGAACTGCAGATAATGACGGATTCTGAGGTGTCGGAGAAGGGGAGTCCCGTGGAGAGCAAGCTTCCTAGGTTAACACAGTCATCTGAGGATGTGACAAAACCCATAACAACACACAATGCTGATGAACCTGTGCATCCCCCTTCAGCTGAACTTCAAGGACTTGTAAGAAAATCAGAGAAGGGGAGTCCCATAGAGAGCAAATTATCTAGGCTAACCCAGTCATCTGAGGATGTGACAGACTCCACTGCAACACCTGATATTACAGAATCTAAATATCCCTCTTCATCTAATCAGGGTATTGAGTCCCGAGGACTTACCGATTCTTACACAAGCGAAACCACACTGAGCCGAGACTCACTTGACAGGTGCGATGACATCAAGAGCCTTAGGAACTTCGTAAAGCAGGAGTGCCTGGAAATGACCAACCCATCAAGGGAATTGGAGATGAGAGAGGAAAGTGTCGAGTTCACATTTGAGGAGGTAGACGACTCTCCTTTCCGAAAAAAAAGGGACTCATCACAGGCATCAAAGGGCATCGCAGCAGAGGAGAAAAAAAGTAAGATATCCCCTAAATTTGGCAAGTTTACCCAGAAGGTCTCGGATAGGAACAAAGAGAATGAGGAAAAGAGTAAAATGAGTGCTTTCAGCCCCAAGAACATCCTAAACTTTGGCAATAGAGATAAAAAGAACAACAAACCAAAGACCTCTGAAACAGACACTCCCACTAACGAGGGCTGGTCATCGGAAGCCATTGAAGCCTACTTAATGAAAAACAGCCAGGAGGAGGCCTTAAAACTGGGACTGCTAGACGAGGAAGATCTCAAAGTTTATGAGGCCAAGAAACAAGGCATCCCAGTAAAGTCACAGCACACACGAACAATTCCTGAAGTCACAGTAAGCGATGAACTGCGATCTGGGAAGAAGCGACCTGCCCCAGCCCCACCCTCAAAAAAATCCCCTGCCTGGAAACCCCAAGACATTGAGAACTACCTCCTGGAGCACAATATGGATGAGAACCTCCGACTGGGCCTCGTGTCCAAAGAGGACATCGAGATCTATGAGTGGAAGAGAGAGACTGGTGAGTTCCAACTGGGAGCTTTATTATTATGTTCCCTAAGTTGATGCCAAACTGGGAGCAAACTTTATTAATATGTTAAATAAGTTGATGCCCCATTAGCCATATTCTTGTTAATACCAGTCCATTTTATTCAGTATATACCTACCCTGCTTGTACTTCTAGATCCCTTGCAGCTCTGCTACTGCTGGCCCCTTCAGTACAAGCCATGCCATACCTGCACCCCTGCAGTGAGAGAAGCTTTCTGGGTGGATGATGGATGAACATTGTGCAGTCCTTGATCTGCTGAAGCCTTGTTACCTATAGTAGGTGAGCTTTATGACTTCTTACACTTGTATAATAGGAAGTAAATCATCGTTTTAACTTTAAGGTTAGAACACCTGGCATATATTGTATGGTCTGTGAATCTCTGTAACATGCTTTGCTGTGTACAGTAATTAGCAAGTAATTCTATTAGTGAGGAACATGAGATATGCTGTATTTTTTTCTTTAAGATGTTGCAGTTGTAAATGTTAAGCACTCGTTTATTAAGGCATCTGTATTTTGTGTGACCAAGGAACTTTTTTTTTCTCATTCTTTCTCATTTTCGTTATATTTTCATGCATGGTAAATCCCAATTTTGCAGACCAGCTGGATGCAAGATTGGAAAGTAAATTTGACTTGTAACCAAGGAGACGCTGTCCTCACAACAAATGCTTATTGAAGTTCATGCAACCACAACTTAGTATTTATGTTGTGGGAGTGGCTCAGTTCCATCAGATGAAAACAAAGAGACTGCAGTAATGTTATTGTTAGATAGTGTTACTGAAGTAAGGTTAGTAAGGTCTCTGTGGTTTGTGTAAATATGTCCTTTATTTTCATTATGTTTGTTTATTTCCAGGCATGTCTCCAATTTATTTCCAGGCATATCCCCAGTTCATTTCTTTGTTTATATCCAGGCATGTCCCCAATTCATTTCATTGTTTATATCCAGGCATGTCCCCAGTAAATTTTTTTTTTTCCAGGTATATCCACAAAATTATCTATTTATTTATTTCCAGGCATGTCTCCAATTTGCGACACAAGTTGGACACGAGAGACTCTTCGACGGAATAAAATCATCCGATCTAGGTATCGTATTCTCTAGTGTTTTATAGCTTACATTGCATTTAAGAGTGCTGTGTTATACCTTTAGCTTTATTCATACATTTTTAGCTTATTCAGCCACCAGTCAATTTAGCTTTAATTGTATACTCTATACTGGGTAAGATTGCTTGGTTATATTTTTAGCTTTCCTTGTACAGTTGCCAAACAATTTAGCTTTAATTGTGCTGTTTGTTTGGTTATACCTTTAACTTCACCTTATAGCTATCAAGTAATTTAGCTTTAATTATACATTTTTAGCTTTAATTATACATTTTAGCATTATTTTTAGCTTAACTTATACATTATAACCTTATACAATTTTAGCCTTATATATTTTTAGCTTCTTTACATTTTTAGCTTATTATATTATTAGCTTTACTTAGCAACCAGTCAGTTTAGCTTTAATTGTGTACTCTACTGGGTAAGTTTGCTTGGTTATATTTTTAGCTTGCACAGTTGCCAAACAAGTAAGCTTTAATTGTGTACTGTTTGATTGTTTGGTTATACCTTTAACTTCACCTTAAAGCTATGAAACAGTTTAGCTTTAATTATACATTTTTAGCTTAACTTATACTTTTTAGCTTAACATACATTTTAGCCTTATTTTTAGCTTTATATATTTTTAGCTACATTTTTAGCTCTATATTTTTAGCTTTACTTATTCAGCCACCAGTCAGTTTAGATTTAATTGTGTACTCTACTGGGTAAGTTTGCTTGGTTATATTTTTATTTTTCCTTGTACAGTTCCCAAACAAGTTAGCTTTAATTGTGTACTGTTTGATTGTTTGGTTATACCTTTAACTTCACCATCAAGCTATGAAACAGTTTAGCTTTAATTATACATTTTTAGCTTTAATTATACATTTTTGTTTTATTTTTAGCTTTAATTATACATTTTTAGCTTTATATATTTTTAGCATTACTTTACATTTTTAGCTCTATATTTTTAGCTTTACTTAGCAACCAGTCAGTTTAGCTTTAATTGTGTACTCTACTGGGTAAGTTTGCTTGGTTATATTTTTAGCTTTCCTTGTACAGTTGCCAAACAAGTTAGTTTTAATTGTGTACTGTTTGTTTGGTTATACCTTTAACTTCTCCTTAAAGTTATGAAACAGTTTAGCTTTAATTATACATTTTTAGCTTAACATAAATTTTAGCCTTATGCATTTTTAGCTTTATATATTTTTAGCTTTACATTTTTAGCTCTATATATTTTTAGCTTTACTTATTCAGCCACCAGTCAGTTTAGCTTTAACCCGCCCAGTCCCGACCGGTTTTTTGCCTAGCCTACCCCCAGGTCCCAACTGATTTTCGACTTTTTGTTTTTTGGCTGAAACCTTCACTTTTGGTGAGAAACATAGAAAATTCACAGAGAAATCGTGATCCTGAAGTTAGAAATATTGATACAGGTGTCACTCAACCTTACGTTTTCCTTCTTTTTCAGGGTACCTGGCTAAAGAAAACAGACTATGGAAGGGATAACTAATTCAAGCCACTTTGAATTACATATTTATTTTATTTGGTACGAATTTATGTGTAGTACAAATCTATATTGGTTTTCACACAGTAATATAGGCATTTATAAGCATTGTTCACTCACCCAAAACCCCAGTATATGGCACCTTCCTTTACAACATTACCACCTCATCACTTCTGTTTGTTTCTTCCTCTGGCTTCTTTGTTTCTTTGTCCTCCACCTCAGCATTCAGTTTCACTGTCAATTTTGTCATTGGAGAGACCATGGGGCAACATACCTTTACAGGCCAGGTTACAGCTAGCAGGTGAATTGCCCAGTGTGGGGGGGAGGGGGGTTAGGTGGGGCCAGGCAGTATCCCCGCTTGACAGCAGGTAGAGAAAGGTCTCCAACATATGCCTACCAAAAATCACCCGCGAATGTTGAAAAATGTGCACACAATAGGCCTTGCAATTGAATGACGTACGATGTATGGCATTGGGTCTGTCCGTGGAAAAATGTAGCGACGTGCATTGTATGTCGGTGGGACTCAGCGGGTTAATTGTGTACTCTACTGGGTAAGTTTGCTTGGTTGTATTTTTAGCTGTCCTTGTACAGTTTCCAAACAAGTTAACTTTAATTGTGTACTGTTTGTTTGGTTATACATTTAACTTCACCTTAAAGCTATGAAACAGTTTAGCTTTAATTATACATTTTTAGCTTAACTTATACATTTTAGCTTTAATTATACATTTTAGCCTTATACATTTTTAGCTTTATATATTTTTAGCTTTACATTTTTAGCTCTATACATTTTTAGCTTTACTTATTCAGCCACCAGTCAGTTTAGCTTTAATTGTGTACTCCTGGGTAAGTTTGCTTGGTTATATTTTTNTACTTACTCAGCCACCAGTTTAGCTTTAATTGTGTACTCTACTGGGTAAGTTTGCTTGGTTATGTTTGTACAGTTGCCAAACAAGTTAGCTTTAATTGTGTACTGTTTGATTGTTTGGTTATACCTTTAACTTCACCTTAACCCGCCGAGTCCCATCGACGTACGATGTACATCGCTACTTTTTTCCGCGGACAGACCCAACGACGTACATCGTACGTCACGCAATTGCAAGGCCCATTGTGTGCACATTTTTCAACATTTGCAGGTGATTTTTGGTAGGCATATGTGGGAGACCTTCCTCTACCTGCTGTCAAGCGGGGTTACTGCCTGGCCCCTCCTAATCCCCCCTCCCCCCCACTCTGGGCAATTCACATGTTAGCAGTAACCCAGCCAGTAAAGGTATGTTGCCCCACGGTCTCTCTAATGACGAAATTCACGGTGAAAGTGATTCCTAAGGTGGAGGACAAAGAAGGTAGAGGTAGAAACAAACAGAAGTGATGAGATGGTAATGTCGTAAAGGAAGGTGCCATATTCTGGGGTTTTGGGTAAGTGAACAATGCTTATAAACACCTATATTATTGTGTGAAAACCATTATAGACTTTTAATACACATAAATTCGTACCAAATAAATGAAATAAATACGTAATTTAAAGTGGTTTGAATTAGTCAACCCTTCCATAGTTCGTTTTCTTAGCCAGGTACAGTAAGGTTCCCGGTTACGTCAGAGTTCCGTTCCTGAGACATGACGTAAGTCGATTTTGAACGTAAATCAAGTTTTACAGATTTTTCAACCATACATCGCATACTATACATGTAATAATCTTATAACAGGTTTGTATAAGAAACACAGTCTTTTGAACTGATGATATTTATTGAATAAAATATAAGTTGTACTTGCTACGAGTCTTCGTCACAGTAGCTCACTCGCTGCAGTAACGGCACTTCTCATCGTCATGGCAACCGCTTCCTCACTCTCCCGTCCTTACACACGTGCCCACTGCCAACACACATTTTATTCCTAAATTCAAACACTTTTCATACTTCATCATACAATAAAGTTTACCATAAAATACTGCTGTAAAATATGAAATACGAACATCATTACCAACACGATAATGTAAGCATTTCTAGCATCAATTTGGATGGCTTTTTTTCCCTCACTCGATCACTGATGCTTTTTCTCCTTTCTCATTACGCTTAATAATATCGACTTTTTCACGTAATGTGATGGTCTTGCGTTTCTTGGAGTCATTATGGTCACTAGGAAGCTGTTTCTTAGGCATCATGGAATCAGGCGAAAAACAAACACAAGAAAATTACAGTACAGGTGGTAGTAGCAGCGAGACTGAGAGCGATTGTTGGTTTGTTGGAAGTCAAGCGTGAGGCGGGAAAACACCAGAGACATCTTGCGGTAAACAGCAACACTTTAAAAACCGAGCTTTACGTATTTTTTCTTTATTTTCTTATATTTTAAAATTTCCAAACCGACTGTCGTAACCTCGATTTGACATAAGTCAATACCGACGTAACCCGGGACCTTACTGTACCCTGAAAAAGAAGGAAAACGTAAGGTTGAGTGACACCTGTATCAATATTTCTAACTTCAGGAACGATTTCACTATGAGTTTTTGATGTTTCTCACCAAAAGCGAAGGTTTCAGCCAAAAAACAAAAAGTCGAAAATCGGTTGGGATCTGGGGGTAGGCTGGGTAAAAAAATGGTCGGGACTCAGCAGGTTAAAGCTATGCAACAGTTTAGCTTTAATTATACATTTTTAGTGTTAATTATACATTTTAGCTTTATTTTTAGCTTAACATACATTTTAGCCTTATTTTTAACTTAATATATTTTTAGCTTTACTTATATATTTTTAGCTTTACTTATACATTTTAGCTTTATATGTTTTTAGCTTTACTTATACATTTTAGCCTTATACATTTTTAGCTTTATTTTAACCTTATACATTTTTTGCTGTACTTATATATACATTTATAGCTTTACTTATACATTTTTAGCTCTACTTAAACATTTTTAGCTTTACATATACATTTTATGTCTATGTCTGTATCTGTCTGTGTATTTGAATCTCCACTCCACCAACATGTGGTGATCTGGTGGGTGAGAAGTGCTGGTAAGTGTGATTGTTGTGTTGGAGTGGCTTTGGATATGTGTGTGTAGTCTTTGAACCAAGTGTTATTGGCCCGCCTTAAGCCGACTGATTGCAAGCATACTAGTATGTGACACTGGTTCAACCACAGCACCCCTTGTAAGCGGTAAGTGGCTCGGTGAATGCTTCCCAAAGTTTTTACAACTCTGGTGGGACGCGAACCTGCATCCACCAGCGTGCAAAATGCACAGTCTACCACTGTACCACAGAGGCTTTAGTTTTACTTATACATTTTTTGCTATATTTTTAGCTTATACATTTTAGCATTACTTATACTGTATATTTTTAGCTCCATATTTTTAGATTTTTGTGTACATTTTAGTTTTTATATTTTTAGCTTTAGTTATACATTTTTAGTCTTCTGCAGCTATGAAAATTTACCTTTCATTGTGGTGGGCAAGATTGCTTGGACATACTGTTAGCTTAGCTTATACAGATATCAGACAGTTTAGCTTTGAATATTTGTGTACATTGAAAGATTGCCTATAATTTTATCTTCTTTACAGCCATCAGCTTTTAGCTTTCATTATGTACTGTCTGAGATTACTTGGTTATAGCTTTTCACTTCAGCTATGAAGCTATCAATTAGTTTAGCTTTAATTGTGTACTGGCAGAGATTGGTTTTTACTTTTCGCTTTAAGTAGTTTAGCTTGTGTGCTGTTTGAGATTGGTTTTGCTTTCAGCTTTACATACAGCTGTCAGTTTAGCTTCAGTTGTCTTGTGTAAGATTGCTTGGTTTTACTTTGAGCTTTACTTATACAGCTGCCAGTCAGTTTAGCTTTGTGTACTGTGTAAGACTGCATATACTTTTATTTTTTCCTTTACAGCTGTCAGACTTTAGTTTTGTACTGTCTATAATTTCATAGTTATATATCTCCTCTTCACCCACACAGGCCAAGGGCAGAAAGAATACGTCTAAAATTTCTTGTTATAGCTCCCCTCTTCACCCACACAGCCCAGGGGGAGAAAGAATACGTCTCCAATGTACCTGCATGTCACAAGAGGCGACTAAGAGGGGCTTTTTTGTCTCCAGTCTCTCCTTACTGTCCTCCTCTGCTCTTGTGACCTGCCTCTCTTCCTGATATTTCCGTGTTTCATCCGGTCTTTATTTTCCCCATACTCCTTCAGTGCCATATAGCCTTATTATGGCTTGTGGCTAATTTTTCATTATTTTGTCCTTCCTTCGTCCCTACCAAACAGATTAGCTTTAATTGTGTGCTGGGTGAAATTGGTTTTACTTTTTGCTTTACTTATACAGGCATCAAACAGATTAGCTTTAATTGTGGATAAGATTGCTTGGTTATATTATTAGCTTCATCTGTGCAGCTATGAAAATTTAGCTTTTATTGTGTACTGTGTAAGATTTCTTGAACATAATTTTCGCTTAAACAGCAACCAGTCAGTTTAGCTTTGTGTACCATGTAAGAACAGATGCTTTTATCTTTTCCTTTACAGCTATCAACCAGTTCACTTTTAATTTTTGCTTTACTTATTCAGCTATCAGTGTAGCTTTAATTGTGTCCTGTGTAAGATTCCTTGGTTTTACTTTGAGCTTCACCTATACAGCTACAGAACAGTTTAGCTTTGTGTACTGTATAACATTGATTAAAATTTGAGCTTACCTAGACAGCTATCAAACAGTTTAGCTTTAGTTTTGTACTGTTTAAGATTACTTGATTAAAATTTTAGCTTTAGCTTTACCTGATCAGCTGTCAGACAGTTTTGCTCTACTTGTGTACTGTATAATATTGTTTGGTTTACTTTTAGCTTCATTTGTTGTTGATTAGCCCCAGTTCATCAGGCCGAGCAGACCTACCAACTGCAGGCAAGTAACTGCCTCTGCAGGTTTGTCCCATGCAGTGAGCCGATTTTATCATGCGGCTGACGGCGTCTCACCACAGCGAGGCTCAGGGAAGTCACCTGTAAAGCTGCCAAACATTGTAGCTTTAATTATGTACTTTTATTAGATTGCACATACTGTATATTCTGTATTTTATAAGACTGCACATACTATATAACCAGACAGCTTCACTGCCTGATCATTTCAATGCTACCACATGAAAGCTTCCAACATCATACTGCAGTTGAAATAAAAGTCTCAAATTGTTTCTTCTTCCTCAGGTCGTCTTCTGTATCCAGCTCCTTCCCAGCCTCTCCAGAGTCAGGCACTGCTTCCTCCTCCCCTGAACCACCAAAGAGGGAACATGGAGCCACCTCCCCACCTACTGCACACCGCCTTGCTCCCTCCCCACCCACTGGTGCCACTAGAAAAACCGAGACCAGTCAAAAAGTTGACGATAAGGATGCAACAGCCACTCCTAGAAGTCGGCCTAAGAGACGTGAGTATATTACAGTAGACTCTCCCTATAATGGACCAATTGGGGGATATCTGATTTGATAAAGCCCATAATCCGTTTTATCCATTGGTCCCCTCCTGAGGTAGGATTTCATGCACATATTTGAAATCAAATGAGTACAATAGCATAATCTAGTACTTCAAATGAAACTGTAGTCATTTTGTACTAACTTGGCCCATAATTTCACATTTTTGCAATTTATTCACACCTTGTCATAGCACTTCATCATGACTAGTACAGTATTCCAGTAGTCTGTTATTACAACTTAGCATTCATGATGAGGAGAGGGCAGTTTCATACCAGGTTGGGTAGGAAAGGAAAAGGGTAGGAAACACACATATTGCAATCCATTCCATCCCATTTAACAGACATGTTCATCATAGCCAGTGGAAATCCATTACTCTTCATATCGTCCGTTAAATCCAATATCTAGTCTATCCAGGTGTGTTAAATCAAGTGGTTACTGTTTATCAGGGAACTCTAAGATAAAATGTGTTTACCTAGGTTGTTGACTCATCTGGACATGAACCTCACCCACTAAACTGTCCTTCTCTCCCCCAGGTGCAAGAGCCCCTGCCCCCCCTTCCACCTCCCCCCGACCCCACTCACGGTCTCGAGCACCCCCTTCCCCCACCCCACACCCCCTCACCCCCAACACACCCAGGAAGGACTCGGGTCACTTTGCCTTCAGGGGGTTCAAGCTGGGTCAGGTGAGGATGAGCTGATTTAACCCCTTAACTGCGGGTCGCCACTTCATGACGGTCAGGTGCAATGGATCATACCGCGGGGCATCACTTGAGTGACTCTGTGTTATTTTTAATTCCCCCGGGCTTTCAGGTGGTGACTTGTATCATCTATCAGCACTGCCAATGTCCAACAATAGTCAGAGCTGCTAATGTCATCAGTACTCCCTTCCATTGTTGACAATTTAGCCATTTCCCCCCATTCTAGACTCCCCTCCCTACCTCCCCTCCATTACTCTCTCGTGTCGTCTGCTTAGCTGCTCTGCGCTAAGTAAATCTTCCCCGGATTTTTCCACTGTTTTCATCCATTGAAATGAGACCTATGCCCTATTCTTATACAAAATAATATATATACTGTATATATATAAAAAGTAAAGTAATTGATAGTCCCATAAACTTAGAATTGGCTAATTATCATTTGGCAACATCCAACCTGCACTTGTTCGCTAATTTCCCCTGCTTTTTTTCCCCGTGAAATATGCCGTATGAGCTACTCTTGTAATATAAATGTATATAAGAAAGGAAGGGAGAAGCCTGAGTGATATTTATATTTACCTGGAACTACCTAATTTATTATGTATTGTCTAGATTTCCTTCGACTTATTTCTTAGCATATACATTAGCAGCTGATATTTTCAACTCTTCACTACCGAGATTCAGTCAGTTCGCTCTCGTCCTTCACGATGAAATGATGCTCCTCCATTTCTGCCGCTTTTGCGCTTATTATAAAAGGCCCTGTGACCTTTACCCCAACTAAACATCGTGTGGGAAGCAGTAAAGGACTGTAGATGTATATAAGTGTAATAAAGTACTAGAAATAATAAAGTGTGAGTGTGTATATGAGTAAGAAATGACAGAATACCATCGGCGAATTAGCGCGAGTGGGAGGCTTGTACACGCTCGTACTGTATTTTACATTGCTTTCACTTTTTTTCTTTTTCTTTTTTTTTTAGTATGGATTCCAAACTACTTGGAAATCATTGAATAATGTTTCTAGTGATAATATCTGGCAGTGGTATTCAGAGTAGGGGATGTCGGGAAGTGTAAAGTGGAGACTTAGTTACCCAACTTCAGAAGTCTCCAGAAGTCCTATGGTAGTCGACGAGTGCTAAAAAAAACATCCCAGGAGAAAGCTGAAGGTATGTGCCATATGCATACTTAATTATAATTTTCTAGGACTAATAACTGATTTTTGGCAAATATTTTTAAAAAGTCAGTGGGAGTCAAATATCCCCGTGGGAATGGCCCGGCGCGCCTCCGACAACCCCGCAGTGTAGGGGTTAAAATAAGCTTAATATGAGAAGGCTCTGAGAGTAAAGTTTAGCATATGTGATAAGCTGAGGTAGAGTAAAATTAGATATTAGGAATGGAAGGCTTGATGGTAAGCTGAGTTAAAGATTTTAAATTGAGTGAGTTAAGTAAAGGTAAATTTAATGAAGTTTGGTAAGAAGTATCATTAAAGTAAGCTGAAGTAAGTTTGATATGAGGAAGCACAACAGTGAGCTTTGTTAGTGTGAGTTTGAGTAAGCTTTGTCATTGTATAAGGTACTTAAAATAGGCTACCCTGGTAAAAAGAAATGATAATGTAAGTAATAAGTATGTATTAATTGGCTGCCAAGGTCAGATGTAAGATTAATTGGAGTAATCTTAGTAACAGTTGTTTAATTTAGTTTTAAGAAAGTTTATTAGGTATCTGTAAGTGAGTCGTATGTTCCCCTGAGTGATACATTGTTAGAATAAGTTTGAGTGATGGTTCGAAGGCTCATGGATAGATTTATAAATATGCTTTTGTTATCCCCATTCAACTCTGATGTTCTCATGAGTTTTGAAATATTTACATATTTTTGTCTTTATTTTTTTTAATAGAATTTTCCCAACTCAATGCTTTTTTATTTTATTTTATTTTTTATTATTATTATTTTTAATCTATAATCTGTTTATTTATCTTTATGTTGTTTGTCTCTCATACCTAACCCCATACCCCACAGCGTGTGTCGAAAGGTGTTGGAGGGGGCATCACAAAAATTGGCCAAGCAGTCACAAAAGGCCGACTACCCCCACCCATACCTGAAAACCCCTCTCCAGATGAGCCCCAAGCCCCTCCAGAGGTCAAGGCAGGGTCAGAGGAGGTCATGCCAGGATCAGAAGTTAATGCAAGGTCAGGGGTCAATGCTGGAATGGAGCCTGAGAGGGCAGAGGTTGTTAAGCCTAGGAAACTGGGATTGGACAAGATTGGAGTGAAGTTACCTGGATTATCTGGTAAGTGGGTTATGGTGGTGGTAGGTGGGGAGCTCACTATCCACTCATTCAAAGCTCAGTTGGCCCTCAATGTGCGATGAATGGCTCATACAGGGGGGAAAAATGTTTGGACCATTATTTAATATACAATGGAAGGATTTTGCATGTATGATGAAATAAGATGGCAACAAACCCTCTGCACATATCAACGCACAAACCAACTGTCAATTGTTTGAGAAATGATGGCTGCTGTTGGTGTTCAGAAACTCAATCTGATGCATCTGCACAGACCCCATAGCCCTTCCATCACTTTGTACAGGTTGCCTGCTTGCCTGCTCACTTGCTCTCTCCCTTCCATGTTCCAGAGTCATGATAACATCTTGTATGTATCACACCCAGTTATGTAAGATTGCAGTTATTACTGTGCAATGCTAGTGACTGTATGGCATCACTGTGTGCTATTTATCCATTTAGTTTTGTAAAGTGAGGAAACATAAAACTTAGTAACTGTGTTGGGCCAAAGTGGTTGTCCAAGCAGAAAGCATTATGCTGAAGGGGAATTGGAGACCCCCTCCCCCTTACATTTACTTCACCTCTCATATTTGATGGGGTCAAGGAACCAGTTTAGATGAGTCAGGAAATTGTTTTTGGTCATTTTGGGGTGGGAGACGCGTGACCATAATGTATCCCCGTGGAACTCGTGTTAACTTGGTATGCAGTGGATTTTTTTTTATGCATCCTCATTGTATACTTAGGGTGAACTGTAGTGCTCCCTTTCAGGTGACTCTGCACTGAGTGATGAGTCAAATTATTTCCTTGAACCCATCAGATCATTTACTATATTATGTTGGGTAGCAGCCATATAGGCCTAACCAGATGATGCCTGATGGTTCAGTGTACAAAGGAAAGCAAACAGCAACAGGCCTATTGGTTCTTACAGAGCTATCTGTTACAAAGAAAACCATGTCTAGGATATCCAGTTCAATGTGCTGAAGATTAGAATCACATAGTAAGAAGTGAGTTAAGGTGCTTCAGTTGAATAAGACCCATAAAGTTTACATTTGAAGGCTGTTTGGAGTTTATTGCCTAGATATTATCTTTGTAGTGAGTGAGGCTGGTCACCCTTGTCTTAAATGTCAGAATTAAGTTACCTAGCCTAGGGTCCTTATGCCCCTACTGAGGCAGTAAGGGAGTGGATGATGAAGGCAGAGATGGATTATTATAATTATTATTATTGATTATTTTTATTATTTTTGTTGGTGTTATGGAAGAAGAAAATTTTGTTTTTGATTGTTACATTTCGTATTTCACCTTTCACTTCTCTCCTCCTTTTCCTCAGGCACAAGCAACCAAGACTCATCCTCTCCCACCTCCCCATGTCCTCCCTCCCATCCCTCCCAAACTGCCACCACACCCTCTGGGGACTGCTCAAGTGCCCCCACCCCCAAGGGAACCCCAGGAGAGGAAAGAAAGGCAGTAGGGAGGGAGGAAAAGAGACAAACACCTTACAGAAGATTAGTTCGACTTCTAGGCCGGGTAAGTACAGTAATGTTTTGTTTTAGTGTGTTACCTGAGGGGAGATTTCAAGCCCTTTCAGTTTAATAGATGGTTGAGTGTTTTCAGGTTTGAGAGATGATTTAACTGTACCCTGGGATGATTTAACTATAGCCTGGGATGATTTAACTGTACCCTGGGGTGATTTAATTATACCCTGGGATGATTTAACCATACCCTGGGATGATTTAACTGTACCCTGGGATGATTTAACTATAACCTGGGATGATTTAACCATACCTTTTTTATACTA
>JAGKTI010019180.1:0-17169 GCA_018397915.1 Birgus latro | reverse complement strand
TATATATTTGATCATTAACCTCTTCACTCAGAGCCCGTAATTGATTTTATCATCTCCAGGCGATATTATTCAGGTTCGGTAAAACTTTCGAATTGGAGGGGTTAGATGTAAAACTTACTACTTGCCTCACTATAGAGGCCCTCCCTAACTTGAATAAATTCAGCCAATTAACACAGAAAATACGTCATCGGAACAAGAAGGCTTTGTTCTTATATATTTTGCAATATTTTACTTTAAGGATAACTGAGTAATGTGGATGTATGATAAAATATTACTTATGGTTTTAAAGGCATTTAAATTCTTGGTCATTTCTAATGTTTCTTTACCTCATATCACTATTTTCATTCGCTTTTTCCGCGAGATTTCTCTCGGGTTGTATGTGTGATAATACTGATATTCTGTACTGTTAATATATTGAATTTAGCCTCTTGTCTGATAGTGTGTGGCATATATACAACACAGATTTTCCACATCGTTAAAAATCCATAAACAGGAAGGAACACTCAGAGAGTACAACACCCTGATCTTACCGGTCGTCAAAGGGCCATCCATTCAACGGCATTCATCCTTGCCTGATCCTCAGCACCTACACCAGGCTTAGTCCAGAGAAGATGAAAAATGTTTTACTTGACTCTGCCATGTGACGCTGACCTTTGACCAATTTTTCTCAAAATAGAACATCTTCAACCACGTTTGACAGTCAGTCCTTCCACCACCTTTGGTCCAAGACTGAATCACGGGTGAGTTAAGTTGGGTCTAAACTGGATGTGTTCGGAATGACTTTGCATTTAAACCTTGCCCTTTGACGTATTGTTTTCAAAAGCAAAGGGTCATCCTTATGTTGACACTGAACCCTTCCACCATGTTTGCTTCAAATTATGTAAAAATATTTCAGTAAATTTCTACCCACTGTAGAACATAGATCAAACTTTGATCTTACCCTGCGATTCGGAGAATGGTGATTATTTTCAAAATCGAGTCCATTCATTTTCGCTTTTTCAGGAGCCTTTTCATCAAGGCTGGTATAAAGCAGACAGAAACTGTTGAAATTAATTTTACATATCAGCTTCACCTGTGACCTTTTGTTCTAAAACCCACTGAGTCAATCCCTTCACTGATCTTTAATCCTTCCTAAAAGTTGGCAAAGCCACACCAAAACTTAGTTAATCTGTTTTCACACACACACACACACACACACACACACACACACACCACAAATGGCTTGCTACCACTCACGAGGGTGTAATAAGGGAATACAATGTACAGTACTGTATTTGTCGTGCTTGAACAAACGCTTTGGACTGTATTTGGTATACTTGTTCGAAGCGGCTGGTATAGTTGGGAATTATGGTCAAGCTAAATTCTGTATATATTTTACTCCACTTACCGTAATCCTAATCATCAAAGCTATAAAAATAATGCCACAAGTATCCATTTCTTTGCTATGCTTATAACTTTTTTTTTTTTAGGACAACACCATATTATTTTTGTCTTGTCTTCAAAAATCTTAGAATTTAAAAATTTTACTAATAAGGTGTTTTTTTACTTACTGTAACTACTAAAAATAACGTATCCGCAAAGAGGCCTTAGTTGATTGCGATACTTCTAGTCATTTTTCCACCTCATTTCCTCGTTTCCATAGGCGCTGAGGGTTTTCATTTTCCCTCAGCCTCTCCCTCCTTCAGTTCCTGGTACCTCTCTGTCTGCATTTAATATCTTTAATACTTTCTTTTTCTCCCGTGGACCCCTTCTACTCCAAGTTTCCGTTTCTCTTCCTTTGCCCACTCTTATCAATTCCTTTCCATATTAATACTCTCAGTTTGCTATAACAATTTCAAATTAATAAATTCATGTAGTTTAGCTGGAACTGGACAGGGTTAATATCAATAACGTCAGCTCTCTCAGGTTTCAGTTATTCCTTCTCAGATGACTATACAGTAAGTTATGGAGTCAGCTGTAATTAAATTCGAATTGTACCGACCGTCGAAGAGTTAACTTTGCCTTTTCCCGTCCTTTACATAATTATAATTCTCCATCTTGGGGTCGATCGAATTGTCTTTCCTTCTTTTATCTTCGTGTACTGTATTACAAGTGCGATTTACGCTTTCCGTACTCTGATCAATAGCCCATACATTTTTCTAGCACTATATTTTAAGGTTCCACGTACCTTCTCCCATTTCATTCCGTCTTGCGTTGGTATCAGTTTTATTTTCCTTCTCCCTTACTTTCTTTCATTCTATGCCAACCCTGTTTACGCGTTTTTTACTTTTACTTCCGCATTCTGGTGGTAGGTGGTGGCAACCGTCATCAACTCACATGATGTAACACTGCCTACTTTTTCCTTCCCCCTTTTTATTCTGTCTCTGTGTCTGTCCTTCTCTCTCTCTCTCTCTCTCTCCTTCTTGTCACATTTTATTACACTTCTTTCAGCTTAAGGTGGCTTCGACAGTACAGTATTTACAACACTGGGAGGTAACCATATAGCTGAACTACGGGTTGATGTGAAGCCTGCTATGGTGCCCTTGTTAACTGGGTGACGAGGCGTAAATGCGACGTCCATCCAGGAACCAGACCTCCACGTTATTCCCCACACTTCGCTGTGATGAGGTGCTGTCAGCCGCAAAGGAACATCGTTTCACTGCACGGGATAACCCTGTACGGGCGGTTGCTTGCCTGCGGTTGATGGGTTTGCTCGGCCAGATAAACGGGTTGACCAACAACGACAAGAACTTCCACATTCTCTCGTTTCATCCTCTGTTTCCTCCTGTTCCTCGTCTGTTAAGTCTTTCTCTTTTCTTCTGTTTTCCTCCTGTTACTCTGCCATCCCATTACCCAGGTCCTCTATTTGATATCTTTCTGGTGCACTTTTATCGCATTCTTTTTGTCCTATGCCACATAACACTCAATACTGTTAAACATGCTGGTCTTTTTTTATAAGCCTCTCCTCCTTCAACTCTCTTATTTATCTTTATTTTACACATTACTCTCTTTCATTTCTATCATTTCTCCCTATAACTTCACTAGTGTTGCGAGTTTAAATCTGCTTGGAATTCTCTCGCTCTTGCCTTTCTAAGTCTGACGAGATACACAGGTCCTCAGACGTCGTTACCATCTCTCCTCTCCTGCTCATCAAACTCCCAAACCTCTTTCGCATCTGTACACTTCTTCCACAGCCCTCTACACTTCTTCCCTGCCCTTGCAATTTCTCTCCACTTCTACATTTTCTCCCCATCCGGACGCTTCCCAGCACTACTTTTTTCCCCACCCCACTCTTCTTGTACCTCCTCTTCACCTTCTCTTCACTACTACACGTTTCCCAATCCCTGCAGCTCCTTCTCACCCTCGTAGGTTCTCTCCATCGCGACACTTCCTCACCACTTCCACATTTCCCAGCCACCCTCACACTTCCTAACAACACCCACACTTCTTTTCGAGCTCTACAATGTCCCTCTTCCACCCTACACTTCTTCCCTAGATTCCATACGCTCCCCTTAACCCTCGTTTCATCTTCGGGGGAATTATTCAGATATTATAGTTTTATGTTTTGTTTAACGATGTTCGCCTTATCTCTTGTGTTTTTTGTGGCTAAATGAGCAACACTCGCTCTCTCTCTCTCTCTCTCTCTCTCTCTCTCTCTCTCTCTCTCTCTCTCTCTCTCTCTCTCTCTCTCTCTCTCTCTCTCTCTTTCTGTCTCTCTCTCTTTCTGTCTCTCTCTCTCTCTCTCACTCTGTTGAAAATGTTCTCTGCGCTACTTCACTGCAGTAATTGTGTCGACACATGCATTCCAGCTGTGTCCACGCGTTTATTTCTCTTACCCTTGGAATCTGATAATCATTATTCCTTTTTTCTTTCCAGGCCCCGCCCCTCTGATGTTTTCATGCATACCGTTTCAACAGATCAGTTAATTACGTTTGTTGATCCCTGCCACTCTGTTGTTTTATCCTACCTCAATAATTTGGGTTTATCAAAATAATTGCAACGAACGGCATATACTGGGAAAAACCGCATGCAGACCTGAGATTTGCGTAAGAGTTACTCCAGCACACGTCACCATAAAAGGGGAGTTTTCGTGAGACTGGCAGTGTTGTAGCAAGACTGGCAGTGTTGTAGTAAGATTGGCAGTGTTGTAGTAAGACTGGTAGCGTTGCAGTGAGACTGGGAGTGTTGTAGTGAGACTGGCAGTGTTGTATCAAGACTGGCAGTGTTGTATCAAGACTGGCAGTATTGTAGCAAGACTGGCAGTGTTTTAGTAAGATTGGCAGTGTTGTATTAAGACTGGTAGCGTTGCAGTGAGACTGGCAGTGTTGTAGTAAAATTGGCAGTGTTGTAGTGAGACTGGCAGTGTTGTTATGAGACTGGCAGTGTTGTAGTGAAACATGTAGAGCTGTAGTGAGACTAGCAGTTGTTGTGACACATGAAGTGTTGTAGTAAGACTGGCAGTGTTGTAGTGAGACTGGCAGTGTTGTAGTGAGACTGGCATTGTTGCAGTTAGACTGTAATTATTGTAGTGAGACTAAGAGTGTTGTAGTGTAAATGGGATTGTTTTAGTGTGTTTGTGTGTGTGTGTGTGTGTGTGTGTACTTTTCCCTGGTGCATATTTCCGTTTTGTAGGCGTAATATTCCTACTACCAGGAACCCTCAGCCAGAAACGACGCTTGCCTGGTCGTTTCAAAACTATCCATAGGTTTTTCTCAAAATATGCTCAATGTGTTTCTCAGGCAAAATTACCCATTTGTAACCTACCCAAACCTAACCTATCCCACTAGAGCTGCTTGGGTGAGGTGGCTGGCTATGGTATTGAGACGAATACCCATACGGAACGGAAATATGCTTCCCAGGTAACTGCAGTACGTTACTACATTACCCATGCAGACCTTACCGATCCAACGAGCTCTCCGGCCTGTATTATCGGTAATGAGTTCGTAATGTCTGCTTGTTTGCTTGTTTATTGCTTGCTTGTTTGTTTTTACGTTAATCCCGGTTACAGTTTATCCATTTTCAGTGTTCACATAAGAACTGGTACAGAAGTGGCCCAGAGGAAGGTCACAAGCACAATTTGGTCAGTGAACAAGGGTTGGGCAGAGGGTGCGATTCCCGACTCCGATTTCGTAATAAAATGTTTCCACAACCAGGGGGAAAAAAAAAAAAAAAAAATGACCGTAGACGGAGGCGAAAGTAATTATTCCATATCACAGAGAGTATGCTTGTAAATTCAGTGGAGGGGCACAACCACGGTTCCTAAATCTCAACCCGACAAGCCAATGTCCACAGTGTTCCAGATTATCTGTCTATATACCTAGGCTGCTTCCCCCAAGGAAAGGGAGGTAGCCGAGACAGGTCAACACACTACCAATTTACTCATCCACTCATACACATTAATTTGCATCTTAGCCCCAAAGGGGATAAGGGGCAGATCCTCACCTCAGCACACCGCTCAAGGGTTAACTGCGCAGTGCAGTCAGTGACATCCGCAGCAGGGCCCAACATCAGAGCTGGTTTACCCCTGCCACATCACAATGGACCCATTCTTTTAGCCACACCTGACCTGATCAGCTGATCAGACCAAATGCCGGAGAATATCTCCTCAGGGTTGCGTCATCATTTATTCATTCATAATTTCTCTCCATTCATTTCTATCACGCACAGCCACTCTTCCTTGCTCAACAGACAACCCTCTCGCATCCAACGTTCTCTTCACATTGTCCATCCATCCTATTCGTGGTCTTCCTTTCAGCCTTACACCTCTCACATCCAGTCCAGTTATGTTTTTCACCAATCGCTCATCATCCATTCTCTCCATATGCCCAAACCATCGCAACACCCTCTACTCAACTCGATCAACCATCTCCCGCACAACTCGTGTTCTCTTTACACTTCATTTCTCACTCAATCCATATGCGTCACTCCACACATACTCCTCATACACCTCATCTCCATTACATTCAAACTTTTCCTCTATGCTACACCCATATTCCACATTTCAGCCTCATATAATGCAGTCGATACCACAACACCCTCATACAGCCTTCTCTTTACATCCATTCTAAGCGAACGACATATAAACACTTTTTTCATTCCTCCCAGGACCGTTCCTGCTGCATTCATTATAAACTTCACTTCTGCATCTATTCTTTCATCCACATTAACATGTGACCCTAAACACACAAAATACTCTACATCCTCAAGCAACTCACCATTCAACCATTTTCATCCTCCTACCATCTACCAACATCGTACACTTCATCACTTTACTCTTATTCTCATTTGCTCTCAATTTCCTCGTTTCACACACCCTTCCAGACTCCTCTACCAACTGTCTTAATCTCTCCTCTGAATCAGCCACCAGTGCAGTATCATCCGCAAACAGCAGCTGATTCAGATTTCATTCTCTACCATCAGCATTCACCAGACTCAAACCTCTTTAAAAATAACACTCTTGCATTCACCTCCCTTATAACACCATCCAGATAAATATTAAACAACCAAGGCGACATCACACATCCCTGCCGCAGCCCCACTCTCACGGGAAACTAATCGCTGACAGTATTTCCCACTCTTACACACGCTCTACTATTTACATAAAAACTTTTCACTCCTTATAGCAACCTACCATCAAGTCCATACAATCTTAAAACAGTCAACAAAACCTCCCTATCAATTCTATCATACACTTTCTCTAAATCCATGAACGCCCAAAACACATCCTTACCCTTCGCTAAATACTTTTCACATACTTGTCTCACAGCATATACCTGACCCACGCATCCCTTCCCTCTCCTAAAGCCACGCTGCGCATCACCAATCACTCCCTCTGTACCCTCTCTAACGCACTTAATCAACACTACTTCCAGATAACGAACATGAAAAAGAAGCAGCATTTTTATAAGTATACATATAAATTCAGTAAGATGCAGGACTATAAGCAACTGGGGTTACAGGGAGGGGTCCTACCCCCATCCAATACCTTCTAAGGTAACACTCATAGTTTTACATAAAAAGAGATATCTTATCTCTTCTCTTACCCCCAATCTTCTAACACAGTTTATAAATGATTAAAACTAGTTTAACTGACCTTGCAGTGTGAACACACACACACACACACACACACACACACACACAAACACACACAAACACACACATATCCATCCATTCCTCTTCCAGTCATATACGGATCTAGAAATCCTGAGCCAATGGGGTAGGAGCTAGGCGTTCATTCCAGACATTTAAGGCAATGTGACAAGTTATTTACATCTGAGTATTTAGCGAACACAAAATCCCAGACAATGCTTGAACTCTAACCCTTATCAGTCACATTTAGATAGGGCAATTTTACCTCCTATATTATCAGGCGTCCATTTACTGGCTAGGTATCGTAACCACAGAAGGCAGGAACTATAAATATTTCCTGATGTACAGGAACGCATTTGGTTTGTCTGTCAGCGTAGAGTCGCCTGAAGACAGCAGTGCACCGAGTGAGTGGATAGTGGAAGTTCCCACATTACCGTAATGACCATCCCCATCCATACGCATACACTCACACAAGTATTTTTTCTTCAGATCCAAATGCACATACTACGCTCCTGTTAAGCGGTGGCTGAATCGGTAGAGGTGGCCTGCAGTTCTAATGGACCCGGGTTCGGAACAGTTTAAGGATTTGAATTTCATAAAAGGCAGACTTTCCTGATCTACCAGAAGACGAGGCAACATGTACCCGCCAACATGTAAATGTACTCCCGCTAATACCAACACACCAGTCCTGTATGAGACGATCCCACTGGGGCAGTTGCCTACCTGCAATGGACAGGACTGGTGGGCAGGCAAGACTTGGGATGAGCAGTAACAACAGCTACCGGTATAGAGAATTGCTGATAGACTACATTCTTCCATGACATTTTCCTGATGAACAACATAATATTATGCACGCTAATCAGCGATCAGACCATACATGGAAAATTTTGTGTCTGCTATATAATTTTCTTATCTGAGTCACGAAAGTTTTTTTTTTTTTATCCGCTGTCTCTGCTGACTTTTCCTTCATATTGCACAGAATAATATAACTTTTGACAGTGGATAACTGTTAACATTTTCTACGGATGTATTCAGACACAACTCGTCACCTGCACTATCTATTACACATCCTAATCAGCACGTAATGTTAAACAGTTCCATCTTCGAATGCCGTTTATTGTTGTATGCCAGGAGAGGTGGTGGTGCATTGACAGTATATCCAGCTCGCAACTGCAAGAACCAGTGTTCAGTTCTCAGACTAGTTAGCTTAAGACTAAAGCTGTGTCTTCTTTGTCCGTGTTCACCCAACGATACACTTAGAGGCCTGGTAGTAAACAGACAAATGCACGTCGTCTTCTGTGGGATGGCTGGGACTTACCAAATACTGATTTCCTTTATGTCGCCCATGTAATCGATAGGCATAAATTCTGGGAATTCTCCTTCTCGCGGTATCCAGAAGTTAATACAGAAGACGGGTACTCGGGTGGCACACACACAGCACTGAGGGTTATACGCTCATCGGTTAAGAATGATCACTACGACGTCATCCTAACTAGTGCTTTTCTGTATATGACACGTTAGTAACCTCTAATGTTTAATAAAAGCACATGACGTCGACAATATAAAGACTTGAATATCTTACAAAATACAGTATTCAAAACGTGAAGTAAATTGTTAAAAATGAGAAGCTAGGAAGCCTTCTCAGCCAACGGGAATACAGCCCTAAATGCTACTATTGTTACATTTATCCAACCATAATGTGCCTGTTTGTTCTGAAAATGGCCTTGATCTGCCACTCCCGACCCATGTCCTCCCTCCTTTAGTGTCATGGCTGACCTTCCACAGTGTAGTTTAGGAAGTTCGAGTAATAAATCCAACTTTATTAATGGAATAGTGCAATGATACAAGATATAATTTTATATTACAGAGTGCACAGTCTGCAAGGAGACACACACACACACATACACACACACATACACACACACACACACGCACGCACGCACGCACACACACACACACACACACACACACACACACACACACTCAAATTTTGTTTCTCTTGCTTCTTTCATCATGGACTTTCTCAGTCTCATGACATCCCAGCAGCAACCGCCGATGACTTTATCTGGGCAAAGATCATTGGCATCAGCACCCTTTCCTTCGGGTTCATCGAACTTTTAAAGTCCATGTAGATAAATACAAGAATGGTGACAAAAGTTTTGTTACTGAGAGTCATTTTTGTTTGGTTCGTCTGCATTACCACCCATGCAATGCTTTCACCAGTCCTACACATTTTCTATAACTCCACCGTAATACTCTCATACATCCTGTACCTGTAGAATACTCCCCATGTAGTACTGTCATCAGTCTTTTACCTGTGCAATAACTATCATGTATTACTATCATCAGCTCTGTATATTTGCAGAAATAAATAACGAAACACTTTATTACAATAAAAACCAGACATTAATGACTTCCGAAATCCAGAGATATAATCTTCAAAGCCCAAGACACTTTTCAGAGGATAGTGCTAATTCCATAAAATTTTGTTTGGAAAGCAGATCGATATTACTAAGTGCAGTTGTACAGGTGCACAGTCGCTTCACTTTATAGGAGCAAAATGATGAAATCTACATTTCCTGTTCAGAAACGTTTGTTGGGTTCCGAATATCGCATCACTGGTTTTCAAGCCTTTACTCAGCGCCCCTTTGTTTATCTCAGTGAAGTGGATCAATATCCGTGGACTTATACCACTGCATTACCTCCTGTTTATTACTGTCGTTATTCCTATACTTTTGTAGTTAGTCGTTACTGTATATTACACCGTCTGTAAGTCGTATCATCTACGGTATCTGTCTATCTATAGCCAGACGCCATAATCCTGTAAGGGGCACCACCCCCTACCCCGGCATCCCACTTGTTGACACGTAGGGAACTTGTATACTGTAGGTTGGTTACATAGTTACCACCCAGCGTTGTAAATGGTTTCCTGGTTTACAGGAAACCATTGGGCTTATCAGTCAATGTAAAGCCACCTGAAAAGGAAAGAAGAGTAGTAAACAGTGACAGGAAAGATGGGAGAAATAGGGAGAGAGGGGGGCAGACACAGAAGAAGAATGGTAAGGGTGAAGGGCAGCATTACGTCAAGCGAGTGGATGATAGTCGCCACACTCTACCAGCCATGTCATAGCCTTGTAAAATACCACTAAACAAATAAATATGTTTGATATGAGCTGCAGTCTCTCTCCATGAGATTGTAATTCAAAAATACAAAGAAATGAAAACCAAAACGAAAAAAAAAAAAAGAGATTGCCGAATGTGAACTACACGAGGGTCCTTGAGATGGACAATTAAGTTTTGCGTCGCCCCAGTCTTCCCCCTTCGAATCTAACCTTCGACATAAATGTTATAGGTAGGTCACCAATTGTACTGCTTGCTGGACAGAAACAAGTGCAAAACACTGTGTCTAAGAGCTTCGCCGGTAAGAAAGTTGTACTTGGGATTGTCCGTTTGGTGTCTGAGCGTGTTACCCCAATCATCCCTGGCGCCCACAACCTACACTGTATCTCTCCATCACTTATTTTTCTCTTATGGCCTGCCACTTGCTCGCGCTCTTACCTTTGTCATTGCTCTCCTTTCCGTCGCTCCCGGCTCCATACTCATTCCTCTTGCTCTCTTTCAGGCCTTGTCGCTTATTACTTCCTGAGGTTATAAATACTCTCAGGCTCCTAAGATTCATTCCCATGTGAGTAAAATAGTTTGGCGCCTGCTGGAATAATGCTTCATTTCTCCCAGACATGAGAGGGTTAATGTATTACTAATTACGATTCACACTCTACTGAAGAAAATCGTCTGCCTGTTAACTCGATGAGAATATTTTATCTGTCCCGACCAAGAGAGGGAGAATGGTGAAGGTATCAGCATTTTCAAGTTCGCTTCCCCACCGCTGGTTGGAGTACAGTATGACATGCCACAACAATCCTTTTTTCTTTTTTTTTTTAATTCTTTGCCTTTCTTTCTCTCTCTCTCTCTCTCTCTCTCTCTCTCTCTCTCTCTCTCTCTCTCTCTCTCTCTCTCTCTCTCTCTCTCTCTCTCTCTCTCTCTCTTTCGAACAATAATACTCGTTCAGTCATTACGAGAGAGACAAAGAGAGGGAGAGAATGAAAGACAGAAAGAGAGAGGTTAGGGGATGGAAGAACGAGAGAGGAGTAGGAGACTACCCATGTTCGATATCCAATTGTTTACTGCAACTTTCGGTGGAGGGGAGAGAGGGGAGAAAGGTGAAGGGCCGCTACTTATGAAAATAAAAGAAAGATAACGGCCTAGTACTACTGCCTATTGACTGCACGGGGATCATTATGTCCTTCAATACGGTGACGTAAGATTTAATATTCTTACTACGGCCAGACACTATGCTCAAGTTTGTTGTTACCGCGTGTAGTGAAGAGGTTACTAGAAACTATGATTTTTCTTGTAGCTCTAAAAATCCCCCCTAAAGTAAACAAACTCGTCTGATGACAGCAAGAATAGAAATAAAATATATCACCGGACTAATGGAGTTAAAACAGACAAGCAGGATTTGCCAAGCCTCAAGTTTTCCCAGGTATACGACCGTAGTAGGTGATACCACAAGGGGAAAATAAATTTGTTCAAAATCTCACCCTCCCGGAGACTCGAAATTTGTTTTTTCCATTTGGGAGTGGATCTGCAAAAAGGAAAGAGGACATGTGAAGGTAAGAAGCATAACCAAGTCAGAGTAAGAAATATTAGTCATCCAAGACTGAGGATTGTAGTTTTTATTCTTAGCTCTTTGGTATCAGTTGACCTCTACCTTCATTTTACTGTAGACTCCTGCAAAATAACTGGTGAATAATTACAGATACTAAGAAAACAACGAAATACTGAACCTTAACCAATGATTAGGATTATGGCCTCTCAATGAAAGAGAGCTTATGTAGGTTAATATTGATTACTACTTATCTATACTTAATGTGAATTATTGTTAAATATGTAAGAAGAAAACAGACTGGCTAAATAAATAAGTGAACGGCAGAGGAAGTTAGTCGATAATGTGACTTTTTATAAGAGGAAATCTATTAATATTACGTGAAATACTAATTCCATTCACCTAACAAACTTAGTTTAGAAATAGCAGACATGAGTCTTTGTAGCTCCTTAACAGGATATGTCACGGTGTTGCAAGAAAACAAAAGCTGGTTGTTGGTGTGCCTATTTGTATACAGATCCTATTTGTATACAGGCATCGTAAGTCAGTCACATATGGTAATCATAGTGGATTTTGTACACTGAATGTATTAGGAGACAAGAACTCTGTTATAAATGAATGGATAAAACGTCATCATTAGCATACTGTGTTTGGTTAACATGCAGTATACCGATATGACTGAATGTTAAATCATAATAATTGCATTCTACACAGTTGGAACGTTGCCGTCCAAAGAAAATGTGTAGAGAGTGGAAAAAGATGTTTACGAGAAGATAGTACCTGTGAGAATTGGAAAGTGTCGGCCAAGAAAAAGGCAGATAGATGTGGTAAATGACTGTGTGAGGAAGCAAGGTGTCGAGGCTGGTAAAGCTAAGGAACTGACAAGGGATCGAGAAGGCTGGAAGAATTTTGTAATGAGGAGACTATGACAAGAGCTGAACACCCTGCCTTTGCCCAGTGATGTGATAATTATTGTCGGAGTGACTCTTGCTGACAAGCTTTATGAAGCATATATGCGTGCATGGTCATGTCTGTGAGGGTAAATCAAGATTACGGGACTTGAATAGTGAGTGAGAGTGTGAATGATTTAATTGGGTACACTGTTAATAGGTACCCCTCTAGCAGTTTCTTCTCATGCTCTTGAAGCTCCATCTCATCTCTTCCTCGTGCAAGAAATGAGGTCAGGATGATGATGAACATAATCGGTTTAAAAGAAGTTAACCAGTCAGTCTGGATAACATATACATATAGAGAGATAGATGGAAAGGCACATATGTTAAAGATAGATAGATACATAGGCAGATACAGACAGATACCACGTATGCACATAGGCAAACAGACATATCACTTGAGTCTGTTACGGTACCAAAGACACTGCTGATGACGTGAAATAAAGTAGATATGGTAATCTTCACCTTCATCCCACTTAGAGACCAGGGAGGAGGGAGTGCTGAAGAGGCAAGAAGGAAAAGGGGAGACATAAAGGCGCAGATACTGGAGACGAAGGAAGAGGGGAAAAAGAAAGGTGAAATAGGTGGATGGGATCGATGAGTCCAAAGACGAGGGCGAGGAGGGGAATGGTGGTGAAGTAGGTGGTGGTGGTGGAGAGAGAGAGAGATGGAGGGGGGCAGAAAGCAATGTTGGGAAGGGGTTGATATGGTGGAGGTTTGGAGACGGAGGCCAGAGAAGCGGAAAAAGAAGGCTTAGTATCAACACCTATCGACTGCACCAGGATCAGTGAAATACAGTATCAGTGGTTGTTAAATCTCAATCTTCGCCTAGAGTATGACCCGCAGTCGCTGGTTTACATCACGTCTCCAGTTATACCGCTGGGTTTAATAGAGAAGGAAAGGAGAACAAATCAGTCTAACTGGCCCAAGAATCGAACTCACGTACATCAAGTTGTGAGTTGGAAGTGCTAACCAATGCACCATCGGCTGCTCCTAAATCAGAAAGGTGACGGTGAAAGTGATAGTTTCGGAAGAGGAAGTGAGAGGGAAGTTGAAGGCGGCAGCTGCAGATTAATGCTTATCGACTGCACGAGGCGCACTAAGGTACACAACAGTTTTTTTTGTCAAGTTCCAGTCTTCTCTCAGGCTACGAATCGCAGCCGCCGAATTTGTAATCCAGGTCCCTATCTGCTTTATGTTGAGTCAAGCAGATGAGCTACAGATGATCTTGCCTAAAAGCTTCTTGGCCTGGCCGGGATGCGTACCGTAAAAGACCGATAGGTAAAGTGCAGAGACAAAGGCTGTGGTGGAGAGGGCGTTGGAGGAGAGTGTGGTGAGGGAGGTGGGTAAGGAGTGAGGTGCGAGGAAAAGTAGCTACATTGCTGGAGACTGAGGGAGGGACTGCTGACGTTAAGTTAAGGAGGAATCATTGCGGGGGAGTGAATGCAGAAGAGGGTCCTGGAGAAAGAGGGGTAGGGTTAATTAAACAAGATCTATGCCTATGGCTGTATAAAGGTCTTCAAAACAGACATCAATAAAGAGTTTATGCCTTGAGAAGGGAGGTTCTGAGACTTTTATATCACGTTCGTTTGATGGAGGAATGCGACGAGACAGATAAAAGAGAAGGAAGCGGGAAGGGGGGAGGAGGAGGGGTTGGTAGAGCGGGAGGGGAGGAGAGAGTGCTTGAGTGGGACAGATGAAGCAAATTTTGGACAAAGGATTAACTCAACAAACGTTCAGGTCGCCAGTCCGCCAGTCCGAGTGCCTGCACAGGGCGCCTGAATGTAGCCTGTACAGGCAGCCTCAGCCAAGGATGAGAACCTTGACCTCAACACCCCCCACACGCTCAGTTCTGATTGAACAGACCGGTTTGTGCAGGAGACCGGACAGGCCTGCCTGGCATGGTATGGGGCCCTATAGAGTGGAAGTGAATACAACAGTTAGAGGGTGCTGTGGAGACCGTGAAGGAACAATAGGTTGGTGTGAAGGGAGTGATGGAGAGACAGGGTGGTGTTGAGGGAGTGGTGATCCAGGGTGGGAGTGGTGAAGAGACACCATGCTGTGTAGAGAGTGATGGAGAGACAGAATAATGTGGAGGGAGTGGTGGAGAGAGAGGAAGGAAGGTAGGAGGGTTGAAGAGGGGATGGAGGAAGAGGATGGAGAGGAGTGAGTAGGTAGGACAACATTGTGATGTGAAGGGAGTGGTGGAGAGGTAGGAAGGAGGTAGCAGGAGAGAGAGAGACAGGGTAGAGAGGAATGGGTGATGGAAAAGACAGGTTGGAGGGGTGAGTAGGGTGATGAGAGAGGGAGGGTGGAGGGAGTGGTGAAAGAGTGGTTGACAGGGAGTGGTGTGGTAGAGACATTGGGAGAGACAACGCGCCACTCAGAGCATGGTTGCCAGTTTAGCGCGTTTACACCATACCTAGAAATATTCACATCTGTCCATTGCCAAATTGAGATGATATAAAAAAGTAAGCAATATTCTTCATTGTCTAATTATTATTAAGTGATGTCTTAGAGTTTATAGGAAATTGCTCTTGATTCTTGAGTTCTGTGGACCTAATGACATTCTAGCGCCTGTTGATCTGGCAACTCTAACGAGCAGTGCAGTCAGTGGTGCCAAAACTGTGAAAGGGTTGGGGTGTGTGTCGCTCTCCTCCCAGCCCTGCCTCTCTGCTTCGTCTCCTATCGCACGGTCCTCGGATTGCACGATGTAATTGTTAACTCAAGAAAGCCAAAGATGTGATCACTGTGCATTATTTAACTCATCGGAAATCGATAAAAAGGATGGCAAAGTGCGTGTAGCTACAGTTCGACTAGTCTTCACATCACGCTGTGGTTGTTAGACTGTGTGTTGTGATTAGTGTCGTCAGTGTTTTTTGTGTGTTTTTACTGAACAGTTTCTATAGCCTTATTAATTAATTAAATAATTTTTTTCCCTCCATCATGCAATTGAAAACGGCAGTATTCTAACAGATTTGTTTCTTAACTCTTTGTAAATTAAAATTTGGCTTCTAGTGAAAAGTGAACCATGTATATATTAATGATGTTATAACCTTACTGCTGAGAGACGGAACACATCTTGTGAGCCATTTCACTACTCTCTGCACCAGCAGCAGCTAATAATTATCCAGGTAAGTCGCTTGCTGTCATTCTTGTTCCGTTTGACAGGACGTGAGTTCGATCCCTGGTTACGGCGAGAGCAGTTTAGTAACTTCAGTAGGTTATCTTTCGTTAAATTGCACATTGCTGATATTCCTTCCACAAGACCACCGACCTGTCATAAGCATACCCACAACATCATTACAGAGTCTTGAATGAAACAACCCCTCCATGTAATAAACGTGAACAGTGAATATTAATACCGAAATGCAGACATACGAATGTGTACAGCACGTTGAAGGATTGCTGATGCTTAGGGAACGGGCTACCAAGTCTTTGTCCAGGGTTGGTTATGTATAAGAAGGGCATTAACGTTTGCATATCAGCATCGTTATGTTTCGTCACGTGGACTCAGCAGTACCTGTTTTATTTTTATTTTTTACTCCCGCTGATGTTTTAAGAGGAAATATTTGATTAAGTTTCAAGTAGTGGAACACGAAAAGCCATCATCCTTAAGCAAAATCGCACTGTTTAGTGATATCAAGAATATATTATTAGCAGGTGATTTCTCACCCTCAGATAAGATTAGCAGAACCTTAGAGGACGGAGAGCCACTCTTTTAAGTTGAACAGTATAACTTGTCGCATGGTAAATATATACTAATTGTGGTTCCTAGGTAGCTACGAAGAATTAGCCTCAAAGGTTAGAATGAAGAACGTCAGGATTAAAACCAAAGGATTCCAACGTTACGAACGAAGAACGTAATGTCTTGAAATGATTTGATCTTTGGTTCGTATGGTTTAGTTTTCAAGTTTTTAAATATATTTTTTAAAATTTACGAATACGACATTCATTTCGTTTTGTCTTTTTGACGCACCCACAAAGTCGGCTATATATAATGATTATCCCTAACTGTGTCACATCACTAACTCAATTATTTTACATTCTTAAAGAATGAGGCCTTATTGGAGGAGTGTTAGGAAAACGACATTTAAAATGTTGTAAACCCCCACCCAGGGCAGGTTCCAGACAGGATTGAACCTCCGTGGGATGCCACCCGCTGGGGCAGCGACCAAGGACCAAGAATTTTTGTTTCATTAGAGAGTTTCCCTGGCACAAGATGATATGCACAGTGTGACCAGCAGAGACACACTCCCTCCTCAGGAAAGACAACCCCCGCTGCTCCAAGCCACGGGTCGAACCTCACGGGGGTGAATGGGGGCGGGGATCCAGGCAAAACTATGCATAGCCGCCATAGTTTTCAACCCAGGAACAAGAAGTATTCACATATCGGTAGACATTTACCCCGATTATGTTGTAGGCAACGTGGAACCCCCGATGACCACCCACCACGGATAGTGTGGGAAGGGGGTAGCCCTCAGG
>JAGKTI010019179.1:3334-17170 GCA_018397915.1 Birgus latro | reverse complement strand
CCGTGTATGGAGTACAACTCTCATGTGTGGGGAGGCTCCCCACATGCAGTTCTTCTCAACAGGGTGGAGTCAAAGGCTTTTCGTCTCATTAACTCTCCTCCTCTTACTGATTCCCTTCAACCTGTCTCTTCGCCGCACTGTTGCTTCTTTATCTCTCTTCTATCGCTACTTCAATGGTCACTGTTCCTCTGAACTGTCTGCTTGCATCCCTCCACCTCTACGACGGGCACATAGTACCCGTCTAGCAACAAACTCTCATCCCTTTTCTGTCCAACTCTCTAATGCAAGAGTTAACCGTTATTCCCAGTCCTTCATTTATGCAACTGGTCAACTCTGGAACTGTCTCCCTCTGTCTGTATTCCCTACTTCCTATGATCTCCAATCTTTCAAACGCAGTGTGTCCAGGCATCTCGAAATGAATGGATCTTGAATTTGGCTCTCTTTGGTAGTGTTTTTACTTTTTCTTGGAAGGAACAGTATGCGGGCCCACAGCCTTTGGTTCCTTCTTCCTTGTATAAAAAAAAAACACACACACATCAGAAAGACAGAAGGACTTAGGTGTGATTATCAATAACAGACTATCTCCAGCTGACCACATCAATGAGAAGGTATGGAACATGTATACACTGCTTGCAAATATGAGAATAGCATTCACATATATAAATGAAGACATGCTGAGAAAGATAATAACATCATTCATCAGACCAACCCTGGAGTAGGCATCAGTAGTCTGGAATCCTCATCTCAAAAAACACATGGATAAGATTGAAAAAGTACAAAAGGCAGCTACAATATGGGTACCAAGTTTAAGGGATCTAAGCTACGAAGAAAGCCTAGAAAAACTTAATCTACCAACACTACAGGAGAGAAGGAAAAGAGGAGACATGATTATGTTATATAAATGAATATCAGGGAAGGAAAAAATAGACATAAATGAATATATAACCTAAGGGGAAGCATCAGCAAGAGGACACTGCAAAAAACTACATAAAAAGGGAGGCAAGAAAGACGTAAGGAAATTCAGATTCCCAAATAGGGCAATTGACCTGTGGAATGCACTACCGAATGAAATAGTGTGTCAAAACAATTTATAAATTTAAGGAGATGTATGATGAAAATGGTTTAAGACACGGGACAATACGAGCTTGACTCATTCCTGTAAAGATAAAATTAGGTAAGAACACACACATACACATACACACACATACACTATAAAACTCCCAGCATGTGTGCTGTGTGGGTACTCACTGCTTCCAGCCATCGAGATCCGTAGCTCTATATCAACTACCATGCCCCCAACGCACGATTAAGCAGTCGTGTTGTGCTCTTAAGCATCCCTCGCCACCCTGGCACAGCCCACCAAGTGGAAATAGTTGACCCCCACCACCATGGGAACTCAGGCCCATTGACTGGGGGGGGGGTTAAGAGGGTTGGACAATCCCCCCCCCACCTGCCTAAAGGCTCACTTTTTCATGGTCTTTTTTTTATTATCAGTGCAAAATGCCACTCTCCCCTTTTCATAAGTTTTGTGCAGCTTCTAAACGACGCTTATGCATACATCTAGACCTCGTTGCAAGCATGTAGCAGACCTTTGACTAGCTGGCTGCTATGCAAGTCCAAATTCAGGGAGTCAGTGATATAACATGGTTGCACCTAAAACAGCCATGTGAGCCATTTATAGACGTGTCATGCGTACTCACAGGTGTGCCACGATATAGAGATCTTCCATGCTGGTCTCACTCCACCAACACTAGGCACAAATAAACCAACTATACTCCTATCATGGCGCCCTCTGAAACACTGGGGTGCCGTACGAATGAGTGTGGCTGCCACCAGCACCAGGCTTACGTTATCTTGGTAGCGGTATAAATTAGATTTCTCTTCACGTGATGAAGAGCCTCTACCTCACCTCCACCTTATGGGACCTCCTCTCTTCCTCTCCACTCAACCTCGCTGGCCAGGACCTATCACTCTCATGGCCACCTGTCTTCCCAGTACCCGGCCTTCCCAGTACCTGCCTTGCCTGTTCTTGCACCCCCTGTCCTCTTAATGGTACTCCCCCCCCTTGCCCCCCCCCCCCCCAATACACGCCCCCCCCCCCCGCACATGTGCCCCCACTAAAAACGCTGAGTGGACGCGCGCTCTCACACCCCAGCCTGAGCAGAAGGGTTAGTTCTGGGGCGTCACTCTAGAGGAGAAGACTGTGTTGTAAGAGTTCGTAATAAACTCCTTAAACAGCTACCAGAGCACGAAGTTTCTCTCACCAAAGGAGTGCAAGTTAGTGGCAGCAGTGGGATATGAAGTCTGTGCAACGGAGCTGGGTCGTGGGTAGGAGCGGCCACTATGAAGATGGGTCACTGTATCGTCCTCGGCGGGTGATATGTGATCATTCACTGTTTGTTGGCTGTGAGTGGTGGGAGCAAGTTCCGTAGTGTGATGATGTAATGTAAGATGAAAGATGGGTAGGGATATGTGTATATTTACAATATGAGGATGAGAGAATGTACCATAAGAATGGAAGTGGAAACGAATGAAGATGATGGGATACAGGGTTTAATAAATAAAAGGTGAAATGTGAGATGAGTAATAAATACAGTCGGTGAAGTTGAGTATGATGTGAGGGGGGGTGAGATGAATATTTATATAATATGCAATCTGTAGAGAAAATCCAGGGGATTATCTCAATAGAAAGTCAATAATGGGTGGATAATATAGTTACATGGGTGAGGTGTGAATGACTTGGAGGAGGTCATTGACTTGCGATGAAGATCGTGCTGTTTGGCTCGTAGTGGAGGAGGCTTGTTGTGAATACGGCTTGTGGTATGTAGGAAGGATGAGTCTTGGAAGAGGTGGAATGGCTCGGTGGTCTTGAGTCGATACGTAAATAAGTGGGTCGGGTAGCGGGGTTTGAGGGAGAGTTACGATGACGTTCAGTGGAGGCAGGCTGGCTCGGTGGTTGGGAGACGGTACGTGAATACGAGGCCCAATGAGTAATTCACAGCTGGTGACCATATGTTGGATACGAGAGGCACCAAGGGTTGAGGCTGTGAGAGGCAGGGGTGAGGGCAGGTTTCCCCATGGGGCAGGTGCAGAGGTGGTGGGGAGTAGATGCAGTGGGTGGTGTCAGGGTGAACAGCAGACAGTGGTGAGGTGACACCTTGAGAGGAGGGGAGACTAAATGGCGAGCATGGAACAGGTGTTGGGAACAGGTGAGATAGGTGCGTGGGGCGGCGGTGGTGACACTTTTGGCCAGGAGCAAGGTGTGTGGGTAGGGGCAGATTAGAGAATGGCACCGGTGAGTTAAGTTGCACACCCACAGAGGCACACCCGGTTTTACACCATACGAGAGGCACTGAGGGGTGAGGCTGTGAGGTGTGGGGCGTTGAGTATTTGTTGGTGTCACTAAACACTGGAGGTGGTGGCCAGAAACGATGGTTTGAGACACCGCTGCTACCAAATATAACTTGCACTCCTTTGGTGGGAGAAACTCCGTGCTCTGGTAGCTATTTAAGGAGATTATTATGAACTCTTATCCTCATTATATATCTGCACATCTATGTATCTATGCCCACCCCCCTTCACAGCCTCAACCCTTGGTGCCTCTCGTATCCAACATATGGTCTTCAGCTGTGAATTACTCATTGGGCCTTGTATTCACGTACGGTCTCCCAACCACCGAGCCAGCCTGCCTCCACTGAGTGTCATCGTAACTCTCCCTCAAACCCCACCACCCAACCCACTTATTTACGTATCGACTTAAGACCACCGAGCCACTCCACCTCTTCCAAGACTCATCCTACCTACATACCACAAGAAGTCGTATTCACAAGCCTCCTCCACCATGAGCCAAACAGCACGATCTTCACTGCAAGTCAACAACCTCCTCCACGTCATTCACATCTCACCCATGTAACTGTATTATCCACCCATTATTGACTTTTTATTGAGATTATCCCCTGGATTTTCTCTACAGATTGCATATTATATAAATATTCATCTCACCCCCCCCTCACTTCATACTCATCTTCACCGACTGTATTTATTACTCATCTCACATTTCACCTTTTATTTATTAAGCGTATCCCATCATCTTCATTCGTTTCCACTTCCATTCTTATGGTACATTCTCTATTGGGCATTGGGCAAATCCTTCCCTGTAAGGACTGTTTTTCTGTACAAGAGACCATCTTTTAGTATGAACTCATCTAGTGGTACTGGTAGAGTAGGTAAGGTCGAGGCATCTCCTGATTCTAGGAAATACACTACTTTGGACCAAACAGGATCTTTGCAATGAGAGTTTTGAACAACCTCTGATGTTAGGGTTGTGCTTTCAGTTACCTTGGGCTGCAGGGACGTGACAGCTGCTGCTACATGACGTGAGAGTGCGTCTGCGACTACATTTGATTTTCCCGGGACGTACTGAAAGGTGGGATTGAAGTCCTGGATGGTGATGGACCATTTAGCTAACCTACCTGTGAGGTTGAGTCCCTTAAACAAATCACATGGAGGGAGGTGGTCTGCCTGGATGTGCACTGGATAACCATACACTATATCTCTGAAATGTTTCAAGGACCAGACTACCGCCAAAGCTTCTATATCGGTGACACTGTAATTACGTTCAGCGGTCGTAAGGGCGCGATTAGCATACACTGTTACACACTTCCTTGATGCTTGATCAAGCTGCATTAAAACTGCACCACGTCCTGCGCCTGAGGCATCTGTGCATAGAAGAAAGGGTTTTGTATAATCAGGGAATGCTAAAATTGGGGCATTTACAAGAGCTGTCTTTAGTGCTTGGAAAGCCTGTGACTGATCGTTAGTCCACACAAAGGGTACATTCTTCTTCAGTAAGTGGGTTAGGGGAGCGGCGATCTTTGCATAGTCATTAATGAATCTGTGATAGTAACCACTTAGGCCTAGGAAACTCCTTACAGCATCGGTTGTGTTAGGTTCTGGGAAATTGATGATCGCCTTAGTTTTGTCGTCATTAGTATGAATGCCTTGTGCGTCGACGACGTGGCCTAGAAAGTTGATTTTCTTTCTCAGGAAGTCACATTTACTGAGGTTGATTTTCAGGCCTGCTAGCTGTAGGCGTTCCAATACTTGTTGTAGTTTGGCAAAATGGTCAGGGACTGATTTACTCATAATAATGATGTCATCTAGGTAAGCTATAAGAGAGTGGCCCATCATGCCACTGAAGACCGAATGGATAAGAAGCATGAATACTGATGGAGCATTCCTCAAACCAAAAGGAAGTCTCTTAAACTGAAAATGTCCGGAAGGGGTGCTGAAGGCTGTAATTGGGCGAGAGGATTCTTCCATTTCGACCTGCCAGTAGCCACTGAGGAGGTCTAGGGATGAAAAGACTACATTATTTTCACCTAGCGATTCTAGCAAATCTGTGAGGACAGGCAATGGGAAACGGTCTGGAACAGTTACGGAATTTACTTTATGGTACTCCACTACTGATCTAAAGCTGCCGTCCTTCTTTGCTAATAAGAAAAGATAATGTCCTGAACTAACATTTTCTGTACCATCTGATCTGTTTTCTTAAGCTGTGAGGTAACCAATATGCTGGTATGTAAATCAGCTAAGTTCCTGCTACTAGTTCTGTGTGATGTTTAACAAGGTCTGTCCTGCCCATCGGTTCTCCAGGTAAGGCTACCACATTTCTGTAAGTGTGCAAAAGGTCGAGCAGTTGGGATTTATGTTGTGGGAAATCCTTGCAAGGCAGATTCAACAGCAGGTCAGGTGAATGAGTCGGAGCAGATCCCATAGAGTTAATGGAACATACACCTGTTGGTTTACTATCATCATCAGCATGAACAGTAGGGATAGAGGATTGCTGGCACACCATTACGGCCGCTGGGTATACTAGGAAATCTCTGATCTTTACACCAATTTTAAGTTTTAGTGGAGCATTAGTGACACTGAGCAAGTATAGATAGCATAGACTGTCCTCTAAGATCGTGCACCAGGTTGACTCATAAGTTACGCCATTCACAAAACACGTCTCAGGCAGTGTTAGTACATCCACTCCTTCTTTCGCACCTACAACACGAAAAGAGACTTTGGTGAACTCATGCGGTAACAAAATTGTGCACGTATTCGTTACTGCACGCCTCGTCTCTGCGTGTTGGAGAACACCAGTCAAACTGTGAGGTAGTTAACTGAGACATGTCTGAGTCGGCTGTAGTGCTGTCGTTAGAGGGGTTTGTAAGAGCTATTTCTGAATGCTGAGAGGATGTATCATCAGGTGTTGAGGAATTCATGTCTTTGCTCTCAGTCAGTGAAGGAATGATCTCTATTCTCAGATGATGATGATGATGATGATGGCTTGTCTTGTTCTGTACTCTTAGGTAGTGCGAAAGTCAGGGGGGACTGAATGACTGAGTTTATTGTAAGTACAGGACGGGGACATTCCATACTGTAGACTGGAAATCCAGAAATGTCTATACTACTACAGGCAGGTAATAATGCAATGGAGTGTTGTGCCATGGTGGGTAAGCCAATCAGGGCATCTGCTGGACATTTCAATTCGTTAGTAACATGAAATTCTACGGGGAAAGGGAGCAAGGCGCTGTCTAGCTGTACTTCTAAAGTGACTCTTCCCTTGACCTTAAACTCTGTGCCTTCTACACCACATAGGTGAATGTCAGGCGGCTCAAGGAAACTGACGTGGTTGCGGTGGCGTTGAAGGATGTCTAAAGAGGTATCAGAAATCAAGTGTACTATAGATCCGGTGTCCATGAAGAATGATGTTTGTAAGTCATTACTCCATCCTAGAATGACTATGCCTGAGGAAGTTATGGGCCCAACATGGCGGATGGGGAGTTGGTGTTCTGTTGCTACGTCATATTGGTCCGATACGGGCGCAGCACTTCCCCCGACTGACATTCCTCAGTAGTGTGAGTCGTACTGGTCTTATGATACTTCCATGTAGGACGACGCGAGCGGGAAGGTGTACGCTGTCTAGTTTGGGAGTGAGGTCGTCTGTTTTTACGGTCGCAACTGGTTTCTCGATGTCCGGAATTACCACACTGCCAGCAAAGAACCGAGGATTGTCTGTTCCGTCGGACATTAGATTGATCATGACCAGCGGTTGGTGAGCGATGCCAGGTAGGAGAACGATGCGTGGCAGGTCTCCCTCGCGTGGCAGAACAGGAATGGTATTGGTCTGGTGAAGTGGAGGTGTGACAGACTTGGGAGACCAAGGGACGGTTTGTGGCCTGACACGTGCGGTTCGAACCTGTTCTTTCGTGGATGGTTTTAGTTACCTGAACAATTTTATCTCCTGGACTGAACCCTGTCTCCAGGGCTATCTCTCGTTGTCGAGTATCAAGCCAATACAGGAATCTCAGGTAACCTAGTAAATCTTTGATTTCCAAACTGCCCTCCTACGGTTTCTATCCTTCTATCTGTGCCTTCATCTCTAGCTTCCTTTCTGGTCGTTCTATAGCTGCTGTTGTAGACGGCCATCGTTCTTCTCCTAGACCTATCAACAGTGGTGTTCCTCAGGGCTCTGTCCTATCACCAACTCTCTTTCTTTTATTCATCAATGACCTTCTAAGCTGTACATCTAACCCTATCCACTCATATGCTGATGATTCCACCCTTCACCTTTCCATTCAGTTCCCGCAACGCCCATCTTAGCAGTTACTTCAGCAAACAAGGGATGAGGCTATGGCACACCTAATGTCTGACTTGGCTCATATCTCTGATTGGGGTAAAAATAATCTTGTTATTTTTAATGCATCAAAAACTCAGTTCTTACACTTATCAACCCAACAAAATCTTCCTCAGGATAACCCCACTAATGTTTAATAATGTCCAGCTCAGTCCTGCGTCATCCTTGAACATGCTAGGGGTTTCATTCTCTCGGGATTTGTCTTGGAAAGAACATATTACATCTCTTGTAAAATCTGCTTCCAAGAGATTAGGTGTGCTGGGCCGACTCCGAACTTTCTTTACCCCTGCACATGTGTTGACCTTGTACACGGGTTTTATTCGCCCGTGTATGGAGTACAACTCTCATGTGTGGGGAGGCTCCCCACATGCAGTTCTTCTCAACAGGGTGGAGTCAAAGGCTTTTCGTCTCATTAACTCTCCTCCTCTTACTGATTCCCTTCAACCTTTGTCTCTTCGCCGCAATGTTGCTTCTTTATCTCTCTTCTATCGCTACTTCAATAGCTACTGTTCATCTGAACTGTCTGCTTGCATCCCTCCACCTCTACGATGGGCACGTAGTACCCGTCTAGCAACAAACTCTCATCCCTTTTCTGGCCAACTCTCTAATGCAAGAGTTAATCGTTACTCCCAGTCCTTCATTTATGCAACTGGTCAAATCTGGAACTGTCTCCCTCGGTCTGTATTCCCTACTTCCTATGATCTCCAATCTTTCAAACGCAGTGTGTCCAGGCATCTCGAAATGAATGGATCTTGAATTTGGCTCTCTTTGGTATTGTTTTTATTTTTTCTTGGAAGGAACAGTAATGCGGGCCCATGGCCTTTGGTTCCTTCTTCCTTGCATAAAAAAAAAGTGTAAGTGAGATGGGAGATGAAGTGGAGCAGGAGAGTGAACGATAGTGGAAGGAGCAGGGATAGAAGAAAGCTGTGTAGAGTCAGGGGTAGAGTATGAGGTATCTGGATGGATAGTATCTGGTTTGAAAGTATGTGGTGCAGTGGGTATTACATCCCTTTGACATGGCCACGTCCTCCCTCCACCCCTATATCATACTCCCTCCTTGTTCAAACGCCCCACCTACCTAAGTAGTATGAACAAACCCCCATATAACTCCCCTCTAGTGTCAGAAGACACCATCTCAGCTACCTGGGGGAGTATTTTACCATCCCCGTTATATATCTGTATATCTATGTATCTATGCCCCCCCCCCACTGCATTTATGTCCCCCCACTACAAATGCTGAGTGGACTCGCGCTCTCACGCCCCGGCCTGAGCAGAATGGTTACTTAAGTAGGCTGGTTGGCCCGTGCTAGGCAGCTCCTAGAAGAGTAACTGAACTACTAGGATGAGATAAGGACAGCAAAGAAGAAGGCTCTCCCCCGCCCTCCAAACCCTCCAGCCGAAGCCGGCAGGAAAAAGTCAGAAAGAACACCATGCAGCATAGAAAAACTGGTGTGGACATTTTATAGGAAAGTGTGAAAGGAGAATAGAGACTATCATAGTGAAACCTGAAAAGGAAAAAATGAATTAGTATTGGTTATAAGATTTTTTCTTTCTCTTTTTCTATACCCACCCCTTATTTGTCATATGCTTATCTAGCCTATGTTTGAAATGCACAATGGAAGGGGCAGCAACTACTTTACTAGGAAGCTTATTCCATTCATCTACTACTCTATTACCAAACCAGTTTCTACCTATTTCCTTACTGAAACGGAATTTTTCTAGTTTGAAACCATTACTTCTAGTTCTATCCTGTATGCTCCCTTTAAGTACCTTGCTAATATCTCTCTTGTTTATACCTTTCATCCACTTAAACACCTCAGTTAAGTCTCCCCTTACTCTATGTCTCTCTAGTGAGTGCAGATTTAGTCTTTTCAGTCTGTCTTTGTATGACAGGTTTCGAACATCATGTATCATTTTTGTCATTCTTCTCTGTACATTTTCTAACGAGTTAATATCCATTCTATAGTAAGGACCCCAAAATTGTACTGCGTAGTCTAAATGTGGCCTTACTAATGCTAGATAAAGTTGCAGTATTACTTTTGATGACCTATTGCTCACGCTTCTTGAAATAAATTTGCTTTATTTCTCACATTAATACACTGTTGCCTTGGTTTGAGGTCGTTACTAACCATGACTCCTAGATCTCTCTCGCATTCCGATTTACTAATTTCTTTGTTATCTAAGCTGTATTTAGTCTTGCCTACGTTAAGTACTTTACATTTTTCAACGTTAAATTCCATTTGCCAAGTTTTAGACCATCTGGATAATATATCGAGGTCATTTTGAAAGTTATGGCAATCATCAGTCGAGTTAATGATTCGCCCTATTTTTGTATCATCGGCAAATTTGCTGATATTGCTAGTGGTTCCTAAGTCTAGATCATTTATATATATAATAAATAATAAGGGACCGAGTACTGAACCCTGTGGTACACCGCTAGTTACTAACCTCCAATCCGACTTAGTTCCATTTATTAATACTCTCTGCTTTCGTCCTTTCAGCCAGGATTCTATCCATTTTAAGATATCGCCGTCTATACCGTGTACTTGAACCTTTCTGACTAACCTTTTGTGTGGGACCCTATCAAAAGCTTTACTAAAGTCCAGATAAATAATATTGTAAGCTTTATCGCTATCTACTGCCTCATAGACCTCCGAGAAGAATGACAACAAGTTTGTGAGCCAGGATCGTCCTTGCCTGAATCCGTGCTGACTTTCATTTATAAGATTAAATCTTTCTAAGTGTTTTCTAAACTTATTGGCCAAAATTGACTCTAACATTTTTCCTACTATTGACGTTAGACTTATCGGATGATAATTTGACGCAGATGCTTTATCACCCTTTTTAAAAAATGGGCATTACATTTGTGGTCCTCCACGCCTCGGGAACTTCTCCTGAAATTAAAGAGTCATTAAATAACGTTAAAAGTGGCTGACATAATTCTTCTTTGGTTTCTTTTATAACTTTTGAATATATATCGTCCGGACCTGGTGATTCCAGCATTAATCTAAAGCAGCATCTTAATTTTGCTATCACCGGACACAACTGGACAATTCATACAAGCTGAACAGTACATAGCAGCTGCATGAAATTTTAGGAGCCCTAGTTTTGAAAACGGAGTCTCCTTGGTTACTAGTGAAATCGATCCTCAGAGCTAAATCCTCCAATTGCGCTGAAAGATGCTGCGGATTTGTGAGGAATGAGTCTCCTTGGTCATTAGTAAAATCGATCCTCAATCAAGGTGTTGCGGATTTGTGAGGAATGAGTCTCCTTAGTTACTAGTAAAATCGATCCTCAATCAAGGTCTGCGGATTTGTGAGGAATGAGTCTCTGTGGTTATCAGTAAAATCGATCCTCAATCAAGGTGTTGCGGATTTGTGAGGAATGAGTCTCCTTGATTACTAGCAAAATTGGTCCTCAGAACTATATCATCCAATCGAGCTGAAAGGTGCTGCGAATTTGTCATGAATAAGTGTCCTTAGTTACTAGTAAAATCATCCAATCAAGCTGAAAGGTGTTGTGGATTTGTCAGCAGAGAATAAACGCACTATGGTAACTGGGTCACCTTTGGATGTGCTAATTTTCACATAAAAGACCAACACTATTAAATATCAAGCAACTGGGTTCTGGATAGGGGATGCGATGGAGGGATGCGATGGAGAGGTATATGTATAGCATGGGGGAGACGATTTGGAGAGAGGGTACCCTGATGACGGAAGACAGGATGCAGGATGACATGGTGGCGATTCATTTGTGGCCTCCCCTTCCGCTACAGAGTCTGGCCATAGATATAAAGACAGATAGATAGATAGATAGAAACAGACACACACAGACATAGACAGAATGACAGGAACAAACCGATACAGATAGATATCTTTCCTTGTATCACAGGTTGGACACGCCACATCGCTATGCCTAAGTAACCATACTCTGTTTACTTTTACTTGACGCAGAGAATGTCATCTCTCTATTTTAAGTGCCGAGTTATAACAAAACAGTAGCGTTAAAATATGATGTTAGTCAGGAAGAAGTGCCGTGGAATGCGTGTGGAGCACCAAGCCGCCGCCACCATCCGCACCTCCATCCACACCACGACTACTACTCTACTAACAATAATAATAATAATAATAACAACAACAACAACAGCAGCGGCACCACCAACAACAAACAACAACAACAATAATAATAATAGTAATATAATGAGAAATTCGATTACCATTAAGAAAACAATGTCAAAACTAATATTTTTGACAACGCAACTAAACCGTAAGTAATATCATTTATAAACTAACAACAACGATAGTAAAACTGAACGTTACGAAGACAAAATTAACAAGGCACTAAACGAGCGCATACCTCCGTCAATGCCATTGCCATTAAAAAGAATCCGGATCCGTGGAGATATTGTGTGGAATACATAGGATCCGGATCCGCCCCTAAATATTAATCAATTGTTCCTTGACCCATGGCCTACTTTTCCACAATTTTTTTTTTTTTTAATTCACAGAGAACTTTTGGAGATAATATACATACGATAAGGATCCTGATCCGGATCCGCCCCCAAATTTAATCAATTCTTTCTTGGCCCACGGCCCACCCTTCCACCAAATTTCATGAAATTCACTTAGAACTTTTCGAGATATCGTCCGGACAACAGACAACACAGGTGAATACATAACCTCCTCCAACTTCGTTGGCGAGGGTTAACATAACGTGCCCTCTTGGTCACTAAATTTAACGTTTAAAAAGATGCATTTGTTCAACTTTTGTGTTGAGTTTGACGGATGTTTGTGTCAACTAGCTGATGGCGCTGTGCTGGCTTGCCAAATATTCGTGACTTACATGTTGGTGTGGTTTACCTAATTATCATTCTGCTCTGGAGATGGCAAGCTCCACTGACAGACTCCTAATATCTACCTGTCTTTCTGTCTATCCACCTAGCTATCTATCTACCTATATCTACATCTATCTATATAAAAGCGAAACCTATATCGTGTTCTGTGCAGCATTTACAATATATATTTCCAAACTCTCTCTCTCTCTCTCTCTCTCTCTCTCTCTCTCTCTCATTTTTTGCTGCATGTGGCATTATTGCGGCATCTGCTCGTACGTCAGGCAGGGTGAATGACTGATGGAAAGTTTGTCGTACTGCACATTAACCCTGATGAACACTAATACTGATGGTAAGATAATGGGAAGAATAATTCATGTGTGAGAATCAGAATTACGAAGATATTTATAAAAATAACAATAATAATAATTAATAACAATACCAATATTTAATAATATAATTATTATTGGTTTATTATTAGTAGTAGTATCATTGTTTTCATTTGGGGGAGGCGGTGGCTCAATCGGTAGAGGTGACCTGCAGTCCTACCGGACCCAGGTCTGGGGCAAGGAACAGTTTAAGGATTTGAATTTCATTAAATCAGGCTTTACTGATCTACCAGTAGACCCGCCGACATGTCGTAGAAATAACCCCGCTAATACCAATACACCAGTCCTGTATGTGACAGCCCTAGCATGTATTCAATATGGACGGTGGGTGTTGGCGCCGCAATGGTGACATGATGACGATAATGATAATAATAATAATAATAACAATAATAATAATAATAATAATAATAATAACACTAATATTACAATAATAATTTTATAATAGTAATAATAATAATAATAATAACAATAACAACAATGAACCTTCTACTTCCTTTAGGCTACTCTCTCTCTCTCTCTCTCTCTCTCTCTCTCTCTCTCTCTCTCTCTCTAGACACGTGTTATATATACGGTACATTATTTCGTGAAAGTGGTCGGTACAGTGGTGGGTGTTAAAGGGAGGCAGGTGGGCAGATGGGAAAATAAACAATGATAGGATACTAGATAGGCAGGTAAGGAGGGAGGGAGGGAAGGGAGAAAAGAAGGGGGGGTTGGGAGAGAAAGGGAGGGGGGTAGGGAGAGAAAGAGGGAGGGGGAAGGGAGAAAAAGAGGGGAGGTAGGGAGGGAAAGGGTTGAGGAAAAGTGAGAGAGAGGGAGGGAGGAGGGGAGGGAGGGAAAGAGGAGGAAAAGGGAGAGGTATGGGAAGGAGGGGGAGTTACAAGGGAAGGATGAAGCAGAGAGGGGAGAGGCGGGGGGGGGGGGGGGGGGGG